>JAQIYH010000076.1:0-14265 GCA_034700885.1 Paratullbergia callipygos | reverse complement strand
TCTAGATTCATGTTGTAACTGCTGCCACGAATCGCAAGTTCATCTGCAGATGCTGAAAGTTCAATCACTAAAGGCATGACGAATTTAACGCCGACGGTCATCTCCAATGTGTCCAGACCTTGGAATCCTGTGCCCCTAGAATACAATGAGAATGAGATGACATGAATTGGTAGGTTGATTTACTGATTAATCTATTTCTTCTCAGTCCGGCATTGGTCATTCACAATAATTCACTCATAACAAGATTTACCCATGCCCATAGTGTCCAGTGAGGAAGATGTTATCAGGGATCGGAATTGTCAGGTCCAGAAACGGAAGAGACGATGGTAAACTTCCTTTCCCAACAATTGGCAGGAAGAGTGTATTATTGTCCCGTGGTTGGAATTTGGTTACATCAACCAATGGAAGAACATTTGACACCACATTTTCAGCAAATAAGCGTGCTACATTTTGAAGATTCACGTGCTTCTCTATGCCTATGTAGTAGTGTACGAAAACGACACATGACATTACATGGCTAATAGCTAAATATTACTTTTTATTTAAGAATTATGTACCACATGCAAGCATGCAACACATGCACGGTACGCTCAGTCGCCATCAACCACACCATTATTTCCATACCTGAGACTGTAATCTCCAAAGAATTTGTTCCAGCTCCAAGCATAATACACAGAATGAAAGCACTGACAAACTTCATGTTTTTATTTATACGAGTTGTACAAATTGTACACGTTACAAATTGTTTGAATCGTTCAAAAATGGATTTTTCTTCAAACGTTGAAACGGCGGAGAGGAGAGTCGCGCGATGGGATAGTTGGGATAATTCATTGCAAATCGCAGCACCAGTAGTCGGATTCTGAGTTCTAGTAATGCTATCAGACGTTGACAACTTGTTGACACTTGTGCAGATAAATTTCAAAGAGTTGTTTGAGTGCAGTGCAGAACTAATATCTTTGCTACAATGTCAAATAGATGATAACAGAGTTGACGTTGACAATGGTATTTACACTGACATTGACTAATTTCAATTGTCCTCTGTTCTTGTTTTTGGATGACAAAATGACAATCCATCCAATTCGAACAGTGCAATGCAATGCCATGCACGTTTTGACGACCAAATTGCCATCACATAAACCTTTCCTCAAAGTTTTATATGATGCTCACTTTGCTCACAAATATTTAATATCAACGGCGTTCTCTATTTCCATTCTTCTTGTCCTCAGCCTCCTCAGTCAGTCTCAGTCTCAATGTATCAAAATTTTGCAGTATAAAAATTACTGAACCTGTCGTGTCCACACGGATTTATTGGGTCTTATTAGAAAATATCCGTAAGCATGGCCATTTGTAAATTACTATAAAAAATCTGGATGTCCACTCTTGAAATTTAAGGTAACTACTGCCAAACATGAACCATTATTTGCACTATGCATATGCACGGAATAAGGAGAACACTGGAATGGAAAACAGAGTTAGCAAGCCGGGAACTGCTGTTTTCTGTTGTCGAATCCGGTGAAGTGGGTTGTTCAGGTTCCGCGTCCGGAGTTGTCTGTATTGGTTCTGGAGGAGGAGTGGCTGGTGGTGGGAAGAAGCCTGTGCACGAAACTAATAATGGGAAGATCATCATTAACACTTGGACAAAACAAAAAAACACATTGTTTGAACCATTGCAGCATGATTGAAAGACTTACGGTCACCACTGAGAAAGTCCACAATCAAGCAACCCTGTGAACAGCCACCAAAGTTAAATAATTGCTGTTGTATGAAATCATGAAGTGCATGCTTCTAGATTAATAGAATTGAAGCCTACCTCAAATATTGGTGATATAACCACGTCCAACAACGATGTGATGGTTTCCTCAATTGGAACCCATACTGCTAAAATCACTTCCGTCAAAAGTCCATTAATTGGGTCCCAAAGACCCTCCATTGGTATTCCATTATTAAACACCAATTGTTCAAAGTAGATCCGTATACCACCTAGTCCCAATGCTAATCCCGTATTGACACCCACAATCCTTCCAGCAACAATATTAAATGCTAGACTGACATTAAAATGTAAACCTTGAAACCCCAGTTCATAAACTCCAGCTCCAACGAGGGGAGAAATGAAAACCTCATCTTCTGGGATTTCAATTATATCACCCAAGAATGGAAATTGTTCTAAAAGATATGTGAAATTAATTCCCATGTTTAGACTATAATCTCCTCTGATTGCTAAATCTTTAAATCCAATTGCATAGCTGACTTTGAAAGGTGTTTGAATGTAGATTAGCAGATCGTCCCAAAGGGTGTTTAGTCCTTGGAATTTTGTATTTCTGCAATGTCAGACTCTGGCATTAAGACTTTTACAATTGTAAAAGGCCAGTTTCGGAACATGAAAGCAAATTTCATTTAATGGAAACATTGAAAACACGCACCCATGTTGATAGCTTCCTTCCAGTAACAAGTTTTCAAAGTTCAAAGTTCCATTTCCCAAAGGAAGGTCAGGAAGTGGTTCAATCAAATAAGGAGGAATCAAGTTTCCTCGTCCTGTGTTATTCTCCTTCTGACTTGCAGTCTTACTTTGTAACTTGTTTAGTATTTGCTGGACTAAACTATTTCCAAACACATTTGCCAAATATTCTGGATTCAAGTGCTCATCTAATGTTCATAAAAATGGAATTAATACATGTACATTGCGTAGAAGTGTGTCATTATTTACACTCAAGGGCTTACTTACTTGTGACTGTGAAACTGCTCGTTTCCGTATTCAGGGCAAAGAAAATAAGAAACACACTGCTCAAGACATATCTGCTTGCTGCCATTTTTCTAAAAAGTAAGATCAAGATTGATATGACTGGAAATTGCGTGTTTGTTTTTGCGATTGAAAATTTTTTTATCCTAACTTACGGCCAATATGAGAAACGTTGTGTTTTAAACTTACATGAAGGACTTTTTATTGTTACTACCTTATCATTCTAAACTGTCAACTAATACCACACATAGTATTCAACATGTGAAGTACCACGACAAGTATGAAGCATGTTTACCGTTTGATGACATTCATGTGGGGAGATAGAAGATAACAACTGCTATTGCTGGAGGTATGCAAAATGAGTTAAGTGTGACAGCTTTCATTAATTGAGACATTGCGTCCATTTTGTGATGAGAAAAATATGAAGTATGAGCACAGGGTGACGGAATTGATACTACTGCACATGTGCCTGAACAATGGCATTGCATTGGGGTAGCTGGTCCGACTGTTTCTCAAGATTTGACCTCATATCTTCCATTTGCATGTAGCATCTGCAAAGCCACACTTTATCACTCATACCAAACTACCGCTGATTGATTTGAAACCTCCCTACTACTGTTCAATGAACCGAAAAGTGGCCAGGCGCCAGAAAAGTACACTTAACTCGACATTAAATTCGTTCCAAATTAAACCTCTTTAAAATCCATTTATTCACTACTTCAATATTTTTATCAACTTTCCTACCAAGTCTTAACAAGTCAAATGCAATACAAATACAAATGTATCTTAACATTGCTGTTTAAAACATTCTCGCAAATACAAGCAATAAGGTTGCGAAAACAAGAGTGCCATGAATAAACAAAGTAGCTGCACCAGTTGTTGTCGATTCATATTCTGCTGTTGTACTTGTCGTTGTAAAAGGTGTAGTAGATACTGTAGTGGTAGTTGAAGGTGTTGTGGTGGTGGTGGTAGTAGTCGGTGTTGTGGTGGTCGGCTCAGGTGTATCTGGAGTTGACTCTGGTGTGTTGGCAGTTGTTTCTGGAATTTCTGGTGTCGGTCCTTCCGTTGGAGGTGGAGGGACCAAGCCAGTGCACGACACTAATGTGAAACAAATTCACTGCATGAAGACGCAATTACGTTTGCATCATTGAGTTCATTACATACAATACTACATGGTTTGACACTTACGATCGCCATCTAAAATATCCTCAACTAAACAACCCTGTAAGTAAAAAAAAATCATATCGGATTATGAACGTCATTCACACTTCACACACAGTATCGGCAAGAATAAAACTGTGCGTGGCATGAAAGAAAAAGGGTATGCGGAGATCGTATCAAAATATTAAGCCCATACCTCAAATAGGTCATTCAAGATCGAATTCAGAACTGGCTCCAATAATGCCAACAACTCCTTCAATGTGCTACTTACACCTCCAATCACCTCATTTAGAATTTCTTGGAGAAAGACCAACAACCATTCACCATCCTCGCCATTAAAGAGAAAGTTATCAAACTGAAAGTTGAGTGAACCCAGTGAAAATTCATCAAATGAGGACATGACTGATGCGATTGCGCCGTTGGGAAGCAGCTCTGCTTCAATTAAAAGTGCAATAGAAATATTTTTCAAAGAAACTTCGTATCCTCCAGAACCCGTGAATGGCACTATGTCCGCTATAATTGGGAAATCAGGAATTATTTCACCCAAGTACGTGAAGTTGACGTTGATGCCCAAGCTGTAGTTTCCTGATATTGTAATTTCATTTGCTGTAAAGCCATAACGTAGTGTGAGGAATGTTTCGTTATGGTCAATCGTATAGTCGTCACTAACTGCCAATCGAAGTGAGGAATCACTGCAAGCAAAGTGGCAAATTTCTTAAAGGGTAAAAATATGATAAAGGGCTTTATAGTTTATACAAAGGTAATAAAATGGAATTCTCACAAGTGTTCGTAAAACCCCGAAAGCAATGGATCAAGCGGAAACTCGAGTCTGGCATCAGTAAAAGGAATAGTGATGGAGATCGGTGGCAGAAGTGGAATCCTGACATTATTTTCTTTGATTGTTCCAAGCTGCTCTTGCCGCTTTTCACTAATACGCCTAACAAGAAGGTTCGCCGCTTTTTCTGCTATGAACTGCTTGCTCAAATGCTCCTCTGTGGATATGCAATTAGTACACAAAATTTTGAATGTGTTAATTTTTGTCAGTATTAATTATGTACAAATGAGAAGCGTGCTTAACCTGTGACAATTATTGTCTCTGCATTTATGTGATAGCTGGAGAATCCAACAAACAGCAGGAATACAAAAACCCTCATGTTGGAAAGAAGATATTTAACTCAAGATTGTAAGTTGTCAGAAATGCAAGCGATGAAATTAAAGCAATATTGGACGAAGAATTCGACGTTGCAATGAATAGTATGATTGAAGTCAGACTTGAACCAAAAAGTTATATTCTTCTACTTCTATTCAGCTATGACTTGTTCAATTTGTCTGTCGCAGTGTCATGAAGTTCGGGATTTTGTTAGCCTGACAAATCAGGTGATAAGTTAAGAGAATATGGTTGATAAATTATCTGTGCCAGACGATTGCGAGGCAGGTGTAGTACAAAGTACGATATATATTAATTTGGTGCTAATACCGATCCAGGATTGTATTGTGCTATGCAGCAAATCCTGAAAACGCTGTGACGGATTGATTTAATTGTGTCAATTGTCAAGTTTTTTTTTGTTTCATGCTACGCACATGTAATTACCAAATGTCCACCTTATCGTATCAGGCTGCATTTCTATGATTAATACCACACCGTATGCCAAGTCGCTTGTGTGCACGACTCGACGTTGTTGGTGACACTCTCAGTTACAGGGGAGGTTAGCAGATAACACGACGAGTTGACATGAATTTTCATGTAAGGTTACAATTACAACGTGACATGCACACAATTGCAGTCGAAGTTTCTTTTGCAACCTGTGTGCGTCCGCGGATCACAATGTTTACGAATGTGACTAATGCAGTTAGGCACGTAATTTGACCATTTCCAGCCTGCCTATCCAGTATCCAGGTTAAGTATTACAGCAACTAGTCTGAATCACGTGCCGGTCATGAGCTTGAATTGAACGACGGAAGGTCATTATTATGTTCATCGTCATCATTTGGGACTTCTGTGACACGATCTCAATCTGATTCTAGAAGTTATCAGAATTTTGCTAAATGCAAATGCGTCCGTGTGTGAAAAGTGGGAAGTGCCCTGCCGTTTCTTATGTCTTTTTAATAACCAATTTTAACCATCAGGCTTTATTCCACGTTTGTTTGAATGGGAGGAATTTCAGCTCAAATACTGAAATGTTTCAAATAATTGAATGAATTGTGTACGCACAATGCGTGCGTTGTTTTGTATGTAGATTATGTAATGTATGGATTCATAAATACACGTTTCTAGAAGTTCTCAAAACCATTACAAACAAATTCTAAAAAATATTTGAACCGTATAGACGATCAGTACAATAAGGTAAGAAATGAAAGTGCAATAATTATAACGGAATACATTGCTCTATAAGAACTGGCATCGCTCTCTTCTGTTGTGCTTGACATCGTTGGTAAAGCTGTGGTTTCTATCTCCATATCAGGACCTTGGGTCGGCCTCAATGCCATCGGTGGTAAAATTGGCAATGCAAGGCACGAAACTAGTAGTCAGAATATAAAGGAGCATTTGCATTTAAGATTACTACTCAGATCAGAATTGAGAGAACGGACAAGTACAAAAATTAGATGACTTACAATCTTTCTTTACAATATCGTCGAGGAAGCAATTCTGTGAAAGCAATCAGACATGAAATTCTATAAATCTTAGAAAGGAAACTCCGTCCATTTTGTACCTGAAGTAGGTAAGCAAGATATCCCAATCCCAAGTCCATAATTTGATGGAGACTGTTCCCAACTGCAGCTGTTGTGGGTACAAGTTCCCTTGCAATGAATCCATTTATGACAGGCCAATGATCCTTCAATGGCACTTCATTAAATACCGTGTCTTCAAAGAAAATATGGAAGGAATCAAGACTAAACACAAGTCCCGTGGACACGCCCTGAATTTTCCCATCCTCTGCATGAAGTTCCATACTAAAATTGAGTAGCAACTGTTCCAATAGAATGAGAAAGCTTCCATTGCCCTGCGCATGCGTACTTTCTAATGTGCGCGTGCGCCCTACTGGTGGTAAACCAGGGATCAATTCCAACACCTGTTGTGATCTTGTCATGTTTATTTCAAGGTCCATATTATAGTTTCCTTTAATTCGCAAGTTCTTCAATCCAATACCAGCTGAAAGTCTAAGATTTAGTGTGTCAGGTTGATATTCATACCAGCAAGTATCCAAGTTCTCCAGGCGTGTGTTCCTGTGCTCAGAAAGGAAATGGAACATCTTCATTTGTACAAATTCTTTCCTTCCGACGTGAATGATACGAAGACGACGACATCAACATACTCGTATTCAAAAAAACCCTTCAACAACTCGTTGTCAAATTTGATGGATCCATCAGGTATTTCAATAACAGAAGGGAAACCACACGGGCCAGAATCACCACTTATGACATCTTTCTGTTGAGCCTTGCCACGAAGCCTGGGCAGGTTGAACAATTGTCCCTTCATCTGTCCAAACATCCTTTTTAGTAGATAATTACCCCATCCGGTGGCATTGTATTGAGGGTTCAAATGATCATCTACAGAAATGAATGCACAATTAAATCGTAATTCTTCTAACAACTCATAATGGAAATTGTCCCAGCCAGGACATATTCAAGTCCTTTGCGCTCTTACTTGTGATTGTGATTGTCTCCGTTGCTTCTGATGAAATGCCCAAAATGACAATTCCCAGTAATGTTCCTAAGAGCTTACACATGTTTGCCAGTTGGACGAATGGAGGTGTTTGGCTGTTTGGAAAAGTCAAGCAACATTATAATAATGCCCTGCCTGCAATCAATGTACGACTTCTGTAGGCTGCTTATTCGTGTTTATTATTGACCCGCAATGAGAAATGCTTCAATTCTGAAAAAATTTGCTATCTGTCATCATCAGTTTGAAGTTTGTGGAGTGACGTCTCCATGTTTTGCACTAATTGCAACATTTACATTACAAGCCGGTTAGCTATTCGTATATTCTACTCATCTCGATTTGGGCATATGGTATGAGAAGATCCGTTTTATGTTGTACGTGGAAAAGCTTTTATTCAATCCAGACGGTACTTGTTGTAACATCGAATTGAGTGATTCGCATATCTAGTAATTCATACGAATTCATTCTTGCTCAAATAATTCACTTCGACCGACGACATCATGAATGACATCGGCGAGGACAATCGCCTGCGCAACTAATGCTTGCTTGCATCCTTGTGTGAAACATGAACTTGAACTTAAAGCCAGATGTTCAGTGACCTTTTGAAATCTGACAAGATGTACTGAATTTTGCCACATATAATGTTACATTTGGTTTGACTCGCACGTTAAAATTTTAGAAATCCACTTCAAAAAGACATGGTTCGAATGCGCACTCAAGGTCAGGGAGCAAATTGATTGTCAAGACCAGCAAGAAAATTTTTAATAGTTTCTCTAACATGATGATGTAAGCATAGCCAATCAAACTTCTTGTACTAATACCCTTCTTTTAATAGTTTAAATTCTACTTGCAATCACAAGCAATAATAGGGTGATAAAGGTTAAAGTTCTAGAAGCTGCTTCAAATGTAAATGCCTTGGCTGCACTAGTTGTTGTATAGTCTGTAGTACTCGTAATTGTTGGGTCATCAGTTGTGGTCGTAGTAGTAGTTGTGGTGGTAGTGGTGGAAGTGGTACTCGTACTGGATGTGGTGGGACTTGGATCTGTTGTGACATCTGACACCGTTGATACGATGTCTTCAATTGTGGTTGGATCCGGTGTGATACCGTCTGTCGAAGTTGGGTCAGGTATACCAGTAGTAGTCGTGGAGCTCGTGGTAGTTGTAGTTGTTGTGGTGGTAGTAGTAGGGTCGGTTGGACCAGTTGATTCAATTGTGGTAGTAAAGTCAGTTGAACCGGTTGATTCAGCTGCGGTCGTACTAGGGTCACTTGGACCTGTTTGTACAGTTGCGGTAGTAGTGGTATCTGTTGGCTCAGGACTTTGCAACGGAGCACACTCCAAACTCGGGATTATGGGTGCAAGGTAGTTGATTACTGAAACAAAAGGATGCGGATGTTTGTCCGGGTGCCAGTGTTCTGACGATTGTGGAAATCCCAAGCCAATACAAGTAACTGTAAATGGAAAAGGTATCAAGTATCAGCGCACGCGTGTGCATCACCTGGTACTACCTGTACTGATATGCTTTTGTTCTTCTTAAAATTGAGCTTACAGTTCCCGGCTAAGAGGTCGTTGATTCGGCAGTCCTGTGAATAAATGCATACGAAACAATGTAGAATGTTCAAACTCAAACGTTTTTACGGCATCATGGTCACGTCCTGGAAGGAGCTCACCTTTATAAGATCTTGCAACACAGTTTGTACTAATGTTTCAATATCCTTCTTGTTCTCTGCCCACAATTCATCAAAAATGATTTTAACATCTGCGACACAACAAGAACTTTTTTTTTAAAAATTGAAAATAAATGAATAGAATTTCATCTGATTATTCTGGAAATGAACATTACCCTGGTTGACCGCATCCCAATCTACTTCTTCAGCGCAAATATGAAGTTTCTCGGCATAGAGCAAGACGCTGTCGAATCCCACATCGATAACAATTTCGGTGATGGTAATTCTATTGGTCAAGAAATTGATAAGTATTCGCGCTAAAACGTTAAAACCAAAATTGTCAACAGCTGCAGTCGCATCTCCAGCACCCTCAATTGGGATATTGTAGATGACATTAGCCACTGCGTCCATTTCGTAGTCCCCATCCAACTTCAAAGTTCCAGATTTAATGTCGTAAGTGATTCTTGCTGGTATTACGATTCCAATTCCCAAGTCATCAATAATGCTGTCAAGTCCAGTTAATTCTCCATTCCTGCAATATGAGGTTGACCCATACTGCTTTACCTTGTTGTATTTGCATTAAACAAAATTCCAGGGTAGACGAACCTAAACGCGACATGTCCAGAAATAACATCAGGAATTCCAAGGTCGTCAAAGTTCAGCTCCAGGTTACCAATTGAAATTAATGGTGGAAGCTGTGGCAGTACAGGGGCCCTGGTGGCATGCTTTTGCATAAATTTGTTCAGGAAAATCCTTGACACTTGCTCTGCGATCATATTCTGCAGATCTAAAAGTAAATGGTCTCATTTTAATAGCTGATGCACCTTATTCATACACTTGTAGATTGTGCTTACCATGTTTTGCCTCAGACGGAACATTCTTAAAATCAAGTTGAACGGATGCGTCCACATTGCTCAATTGTGTTATGGCACAAATTACAAAGGCTGAAATTATGGTGAGAAGTCTCATTTTTCTCGCAAATGCAGGGACAAGTTATTCAGCATAAACTTTCTCTCAGTACAATCAAGGTCCAATAAAGAATTGAGAATTGATTTGATAGTCGGCATAATTTATTCATAGATTACACAATAGCGTGTCTTATCTCGTTGTTCGTTCAGACACAGGATAATCCGGGTGTCACCGCCAACCAAATGGCCCACATTCTGAAGACCACTTGAATGCTAAATCCGCCATTTGAACTTGACTTTGTACTGCGTCACATTGCATATGGATTGAGTTGACATGATTGACATTGGTTTGTAACTTTGTAGTGATGATTCCAAACTGTCACCAGAAAAGTTTGTGCAATGCGAAGAATTTTTCATACATTGTGATCGTGCTAAGTGTTAGAGAAGCCATTGTAACAAGTAGTAAACTTTACCGTGATTATGGTTGAAACTGGAATTTTATTAATGCTTGCGATATGAAGCGATGGCTTTTGACTCGTACTTTCCTGCATAATACCATTACAAGCCAAAGCCAAAGGTGAGACACTATATTTATCATGTTCTTACAACGTGATGTGATGACTGACAAATTCGGTTTGGTCAGTATTGACACGACCTTGAGCATAAAATAAATTACCCGATAAGTCAATGCAATGCATTAAATCACGGTGAAATTAGTGGGGTCCTTAATTCCTATTTATGTGTATAATTCTTAAGTAGTTTCTCATGTTGTAGCATAGACCAGCACCATTGCCGTTAATTGTGAGGTTACAATATTGGGGGTACATAGTCAATGACAAGGTCCCTGGTTAGTACTTGAAAAACATTTTATTCAACGCCACCAACTACAGCATTGAACAATAATTTGTCAACTATTATTCATATTCCTTTGGGCATGGCCAAACCATTTATTGACATATAGTATAGTGATAGTAAGGCCAGATATGCCATTGAACGACCACGTTCCGACATGATGATGGGTGATATCGCATTGCTGGATTCGTTTCCAGTCTCGCATGTGCGCTTCCCGTCTCGAAGTTGAGCACATTCCAACCCAGATGCACATTGAACTCCGTGCCGCCGGCCTTCATTCTTGGTGCTAATCTGGCATGGCTCGCCTAATTTTGCAACACAGCCAAACCCAATCTCGTACACCAAACTAGGACTTGCACATTCACATTTTCCATTGCGACACTCAAGCAGAAATGGTTCATAACAATCCTGGGAAAATGAATCGCATTCTTGCCCAATATCCCTGGCACATTCTCCGTCTTCGTCTCTTATAAACCCAGACTCACATACACAGCGTCCATGTGTACCGTTGATGGAGATACACGCAGCATTGTCAACACAAGGATGATATTCAGGGTCGAGTTTGTCTACGATGCAAGTTGCACCATCGACACGACGGCATTGAATTTGATTTTCATGGTAATCCGTAATTGCATAGACTTGGTCCGTGCATCTGCAAGCTGCAGGCTGTTGTCCCATTTCACAGTAAGTTCCTGGTCTGCAAGGTGAAGAAACGGAACATTGAGATTCGGTTGTCCCGGATGGTGGCGTAGTTGGTTGTTGAGAGGGTTCAGGTTCAGGGGAAGTAGTGATTGATATGGTAGTGGTCTCAGGCTCAGGTGGAAGAGTTGTGGTCGTAGTAGTGGTGGTTGTTGTGGTGGTAGTTGTAGTGGGTGAAAGCGTCGTTAGTTGTTCAGTGGTACTTGCTGACTCGGTGGTTTCGGGCGGATCCGTAGTAAATACTGTTGGGGTTGGGACCCAAACAGTGCAGGAGTCTGCAAAACATTCTACACTAGTCAACAATTCTACAGAAATGAATTCAATCGTAGTTCTGAATCAGAGTCTTACATTCCCCATCGATTAGGTCGGACAAACGGCAATCCTGTGAAAGTCAAAAACGAATTAATTAACAAAAGCCCTTTGCCGAAATCAAATCGGTGTGCATATGGTTGGTTACCTTGAATAGTTCCGTGAACACATCGTCAAGAAGTTCTTCAACAGATACTTGTAGACCTTCATTCCACAAAAGATTGATCGATCTTTGTACCAAATCACTCACGAAATCCCAAAGTGTGAACTCTTGCTCATTGAACTTAACATTATCATAGAATATTCGTATGCTTTCTAATTCTAGTTCTGCTGATGTTGCAACAGTTTGTACGACATCATCAATTGCATTTAATTTGAGACTGATTCCAAACTCTACGTTTGTTGAGCTGAGCTCATAACCACCACCAGTTCCTTCAATAGGAACTATTAATCCTTCTTCAGGATCAATGACAATTGGAAGGCCCGGAATGATCTCGGCCAAATATGTGAAGTTGAGTGTAAAATCTGCACTGAAATTTCCTTTGAGTGAAATCGTGGGTATGAAAACAGTATAGTTAAAAATGAGCACAGATTCTTCAGAAGTGTCAGCGACGAGATCATCCGTCAATGTGTCCAAACCATGTAGTTCAGAATTACTAGCATAAAATTCAATTCATAGCCTTTGTAGCCTCTGCAAGATTATGATTATAGTATAATGCCATGTCCACTTACTGCTGTTCGTAGAATCCATCCAAAAGCAGAGAACTCAGATTATACGTGCCCGGATCCAATGGGATTATTGGTGGTAACAAATCTGGCGGAATCAGTCCCACTCGTCCTTCATCTAGACTAATCTGTACATGATGCTTATGTTCGACACGTTGCAGCAATATGTTTGCAAACTCATTTGCCATTGATAATTGCTGAAATCCAAAATTTGTGGCTGCTATAATATAAAAGCAAAGGAATGATATGATGGAATGACATCTCGTCCACAAAGTTTACTGCCATAGCCAAGTCGATTCTTCTTACCATCAGCCGAGCCATCAGTCCAAGACTTTATGTCAGTGGTGCCTGCCATAGAAAATCCTAAAAAAAGTATGGCGAGCATATGCGCCAATAGTGCCATGCTGAAGTAGTAGCTTTTCGAAACGTGCAAATGGTGGTTGAAATAATTCAGCTGCCTCTCCCTTTCTAAAAATGTGACTTGTGTCATTTGATAGTCCCAAATGTGTGTCAAGCCACTTCTGAAACTGTGCACAATTGGGCCAAGTAAAATGAAAGCTTGTAATAAGTTGCAGATAAGAATATTAGGGTAAATTGTTTTGATAACTTCGATGATAGCATATGCGCATGTTCACAATTCACAATGTGTTCACAATGCTGTGTTGAGTGGCTTGGTCTTTGCCATTGCTGCTATTTGTTTTTCATCACTCATTGTCAGCCAATTGCATCAGAATTAGCTCTTGTTGATGATCATGCCAGGGTTAGAAATGCTTCGAAAGTAATAATTCTGATAATTGTTTAATAATCTGCTCGAGTGTGGACTCAATTCTCATCTCTGATCTATATATCTGAATCAATCATGAGGTTCGAAATCAAATTCCTTCAATTCTTTTCCCATTAAATGGATTTTTAGCATGCATTTAGGAATCAGCACAATTTGGCTGTTGTCTATTTTGTAGCTAAGCTGTCATTTGTCATTCATATACATGATGATATGATCATGAAATCATGATGATGGTGAGGAGACACCAGCACAATCTCTTTCCTGCTGAGCGTGGAGTAGATGCATGGAGGACACGGAGGACACGGACCATGAGATCGAGATGAACTTTGTTTGTCAACAAAGAAGTTTCATGTATGTAACTGGTTTTGAGTGAATTTAGGTGCCAAAATGAGAATTATGAATATTACGTATTATTCTTGTACACGAATAACATGAATGTGAATTCTGACTCTGGATGACGTTCGTGGGAATTAATTTTGTCATTTCCTATTATTTAATGTCGTGTGTGAAAATTGCGCCATTGTTGTTGAATTGTCGATAGATTGTTGCAGAGTGTAAAGTAAGCTGCACAAGGATCGAAGATCCTCCTCAATCAAACGCCTAAACAATGATCGCGATAAGAGCCAATCAGTTATCCCAATGGTACAACTGGGTGCCCAGGCCAGTCTTCTTACTGTCGAAAAGATATCAGAGTCAGAGCCAGAATACAGCTAGTTCGAAATCAGGGGGAACTAGTGAAGACACTTCCGGCCACTCTGCTGC
>JAQIYH010000075.1:0-14278 GCA_034700885.1 Paratullbergia callipygos | reverse complement strand
GGAACCGATGTCAATGTGTTCAAACGACAGCGAAGCTTGGAACCGATGTCAATGTGTTCAAACGACAGCGAAGCTTGTAACCGATGTCAATGTGTTGAAAGGACAGCGAAACTTGGAACCGATGTCAATGTGCTCGAACGACAGCGAAGCTTGGAACCGATGTCAATGTGTTCAAACACAGCGAAGCTTGGAACCGATGTCAATGTGTTGAAAAGACAGTGAAGCTTGAAAATGATGTTAATGTATTTGCTGAAGGAATTAATCGCTTCATTCACTGAAACGAGTTATGGTGTAAGTATAACGTTCTAATATCCATTTGATGAAGCAACCATCGCTTCATGCCTTGAAACAATATCGCTGCAACTAGAGTACTCTGCAACCGGCTTCGCTAACGCTGCAGATCGCTGCCCACTATACCGAGACACCTCCAAAAAATAAACGGGGACGGACACACACATACACACACAGACATTTGCGAATACATAAGCACACTAAAGATGTGCTAATAATCATCAATCTCTCATCAGTCAGTTTAGTACTACAGTAGTTTAGTTTAGTTTAGTTTAGTGCTTCCTCGTTTCCTAATTATTTGATATGTGCTGCATACTGCTTCTCATTTTTACAAGTTTACTACTGATTGTGAACCTCTACAAATTACCTTGTATGAGTGTTCTGTGAAGCAACATTCTATCTGGTGTTCGTGCTTCCTCGTTTCCTAGTTACACACAGTGTGCTGCATAGTCCTACACAAGTAACTCTGCTGCCTCAACAGTTGGAAACATCGGACGGGACACACACACACACACACGGACAGACATTTGCGAATCCATAAGCACACTGAATATGTGCTAATAATTGGGACCCTTCACGACAGTAAAACATGATTCAAGGGGCAGAGAGCGCCAGCCCAGAGAGGATTTTTAAGATTGATGGGCGCCCAATTGGACGGGACGGGCTTCAAAGCGACGACGAGGTCGGGATGATGGAAAATCTTTCTGCTCTCCTGGCTCGCGCTTGCGCCCGTCGAAAAGAGCGGAATGTAGGAGACATGTGTGATATGACTGTCCGTTCTGACAGACGGTCCAAAGTCGGGACCGTCGGCTAGCAAGTAGGTTCTCAGACCCATCCGACTCGGATTTCGATAAAAGTTTCGGGCAGATCCGAGTCGGACGTGTCTGAACACTTACTTGTTGACAAATAGCAAGGTGACGAAATATTGACGTGTTTTTTTTTGCACGCAGCCAAACCATTTTTGACTTTATCATGTCGAAATTTATCAGACAATCGTTACTTTTGTGTTTCGTGACGACACTTGACAAAATTCTGTAAAAAGTGAAACCTTGAAACCATTTCTGACTGGAATTTAATTTGAACTAATTAAGTCCAAAAACAACGGCAATTTTTCTTTTAGCGGCGGTATTGGCATTGACCCTTTTCGGTATTGCATTGGGCCATTTACGTATGGACGAATCTTGTGCTTGGAAATGGCGGCTTTCGTGCTAGATGACCCAGCCTTTTTTTACCTTGGCATGGAAATCAAGACCTCGGCCCAACTCCAGTCATATTCAATGTGCCATTGCCACAAGTCACAAACATTCAATAAAAGCCTAATTGCATGAACTGAGGTGTTTGCTTGGCATTGATTGATGGACTGATTGATGAGCACGAGTGGTAAGCATCCTTATCTCACATTAATATTGTTCTCAGTTACAAACCATAAAACAAAAAACCACTGAAATCGTATTTGGCAAACTAAATCCTAGGTTCAATTATAAAGGTACAGATAAAGTTGAGTGCCACGTCATTTAAACTTTTGACGCGCAGATACACAAGCATCAAATAGTACGCTCACTTTAGTTTTAATTTAAAAAGCTTACGTTCAATTCCATTCCGTGTGTGTTGTATTGTACATTTCAAATTTGCAACGTCAAGTCAAAACGGTGTCGATTTCGATGGAGGAGAAAACGGACGAAAACACGAACGGTTGCCAGGCAATACCGGACAACACCGCTGACCTCGCTCGTCAGACACACGCGCCGGCGGCGACGACACAAGATCCAAAAATGCCACAACCGGACAACACGAAAATGAGGTCCATCGCAGAAATCCGGGGATTATCTTGGAACGAGTACTTTATGGGATTTGCCATTATGGCTGCGTACAGATCCAAAGACGAAGATTACCAAGTGAGTCCAAATTGGCAAAGTAACTTTATTCAATAAATTAATCTGTTGCTATAATTTTAGGTTGGAGCATGCATCGTCAATTCTGAAAAACGCGTACTGGCCACTGGTTACAATGGCCTGCCTGACGGACATCGGAAAGATGCTCTGCATTCAGGAAATGATGAATTTGACAGAATGAGTTTGGAGAAAAATAAGAAGCATCACTACGGTAAGCAAAAGTTCAACCAATTTTTACGTAAAATTTTAAAGAACATTTGTTTTTTAGTTTGCCATGCCGAGCTGAACGCCATTGCAAATGCTCGAGAAGATTTGTTGGACTCTACACTTTATGTGACTCGCTTTCCATGTACTGAATGTACCAAATTAATAGTACAGTCAAGGATTGGTAAAGTTTACTATTTGGACTCGGACAAAGCACACAAACACAAAGATCCCAAATCTGGACTCACCGAGTTTGAAGCGAGTCAAAACATTTTTAGTTATGTGGTCAGGAATTTGGTAGCCTCTAAAAAACAAACAAATGGATTCAAATATGCTGAGTAAGTTTAGTAAAGCTAACTGTTTGAAATGGTGTCACAAATATAAAACACCCACGGTTATATTTTGTATAGATTTCTGCCTGAATGGAGCAACAGTAAATATGTGCATGGTTTGTATGAAAAACTTATGCGAAAACCTTGAAAACTGTCGTAAACTGTTAAAATGTCAAGAGCCACTCCAATTGTGGCCAGTAGATTAGCTCAGCCCAACTTCTCATCCTGCATAAAAATCTGGACTTGAAGTGTTCATCTATTATAAAGAGTACGGTTTGTGTTTGCACCAATACGATCGAGTCTTTACACAATTTCTTTGTCTTGTAAGTCAACCGGCCATGGTTTTGGCCGTCCAGGAAGCTCGAGCCGTGGCGTAATTGATGGCGTGGAAGAGAAACATCCAGTCTCAGCTACAATATTTTCAATTTCTTTGAGAATTGAATTGTTAAAATATTTAACTAGAAATTGTTAATATTTTTCTAGATTTATTGAGGTAAACAAACTGAAAGTCTGCTCTCTGCTTTGAAATATTTCAGTGCGTCAAAGAGATTACGAGACTCAATTGAGTCTTTTTTAAACAAGTAGCTCATGTTAATTAAGAGGTTAATTGAAGCACACATGGCGACTTGTTTCCTTCCCGTGGCGCTGCTGGCCGTCGCTGTAGCTCTGATGGCCCACCCCAGCGAGGGAGACCACTCGACTCGCTGCTTCTCCAGTCACTGCCGCGCCCGCCATCGTTTGTTCCCTCATCTCCCAACTGAACTGACGACCGCACAACTTTCAAGAGAAACGCTTGGACTCCGAGCACGGCGATGAATGGAAGGACAAAGAGGATCGATCGCAATATGGGCAAATGTAGATAGATGCAATACAAGAACAACAGACTCCTGACGAAGAGGACGGTGAATCCCAAAGCGACCAGATTGAATTTGAGCCATGGTCTCAACTTGGACACGTGTCCCTTCCGTACTCCATGGAGGAGCCAGGCGCTGAGGAGCACTTGCACGAAATTCCAAAGGGTCATGACGATCATGAGGGGCAAGTACCAGAAAGGAAGATTTCGCACCGGCTGCGGTGGTGACACCGGCTCCTCCGGTTGTCCGGACGACCCACCTGCCAAGTGGGCACAAATTGTACCCAGTCTAATCACATCTTGGATGAGGCTGTAAGCGGCGTACGAGAACCAAACGCCCGCTATAAATAGTGTGAGTCTTCGTACTGTGAAGTATGCACCAAAGGAACTATAGGCCATTCTCTGCTCTTGAGTGAGTCTGTTGTAAGAGACAACTGGCAAGCAACTGAACCCCAAAGGCTTCTGAGAAACTGCTCTGACGCAGTCAGGAGGCTTTGTACGTGTGCGGCTTATCGTCCAGCCTTACAGCTCGAAATCAGAGGTCAAAGAACTACTGATTTAATACATAAGGCTGAAGTTTCCATAATACATACAAATATGATATGTTTAGATTGAGATGACAACGAGCGAACTGACAAGTAAATGTTCAGACCCATCCGATTCGAATTTTCCCCAAACTTTTATGGTGGACAAACCATCCCCAGACATGATCTGAGTGACCGGGATTCAAGTCGCTACCCACTTGTCTTCGAGATATTTAAAAAATATTTTTTCGGAATTAATTTTCCAGAATTCCTTATTGGAATTAACATGGGAAAATGGAAGCAAACAAAGGGTTAAGAATTGTTTTTCCAAACAATTAAATTGAATTAATTTGTCGATTTGTTTGGCGTTTTGTTTGTTTATTTTTTCCCATGTTAAATCCCATAAGGAAATATAAGATGTGACACTGACAATTGGGCTCATCTGCTGGACAATTCACTTTGGCATTCTTGTACTCAGGAGGGATGTTTGGAGGTGATCCGATCGGGATTTTTCTCAAACTTTTTGTGGTGGTGGACCACCCTATATGATGACCAGAACCGCCAGGATAGAACTCACTACGCAGTTGCTGGCCAAATTTTGCCAAATTATTTTTCGCGAGTGCAAATTCCCAGAATTCATTATGGGAATTAACATGGGAATTTTGAAACAAACAAAGGTTTTGTTTACCCTTACGTTTTGTTTACAACAAACAATTTAATTATAATAATTTTTTTGTTTGTTTGGTGCTTTGTATTTTACGTATTTTACAGGCTAAATCCCATAAGGAAATATGGGATGCGTCACCATGTTTGCAATATCTCCATGACAACTGGGTAGTGAGTTCTCCCCTTTCAGGGTGACCATAATATGACTTGGTCTACCCCCAACAAAATTTTGGGTCGGATCGGCCGCAGATCACTACCAAACTCTCCTTGTCAGAGGAGGTTCAGGCGAGTCATAACCAACTTTGCTCTACAATTCTGAAAGAGCTCGAAAAGTTAAGGGAACTGGATAGTAGTCTAGTTTAGGTCACTTCCTTTACTAGTTTTGACCCTTGATTGATGTGCAGTCCAACATGAGATTGCTTACTTTGAGGTTTCAAAGAATCTTGCATACGTGCCCAACCTAAACTGAATTCAATGAGCAAGCTGTTCAAGCTGTGCAATTCTATGCTGTTAACTAAAGGGGTAATCATAAATGACGAATAAATTAGTAAAATTATTCATCCTCATGTTGCATGCCATGTGCTTCAACTGGACAACCGAGGAAACCAAGTATCGTGCACGAGCTTCACGGCCGAATGAAATGCAAATATGATGCAATTTGGCGCAAATTAATCGGCACGTGTATTCGTACATATTAGATTTTATTTACAGACAATGCCGAATGGACAATGGCCCAATTGTGTAGTAATTGTGTAGATATTAGTGCAAGGTTCAGAATGCGCCTTCCCGACAGGGCAATAGTTATGCAGGTAGGACAGCGCGACGTAAGTGACAACCACCGTGGCAATGACCAGTTCCGTATTTGCCAGCCAGTAAAGCACCTGCAACTCCTTCCCTGTGTAATTTAGGCCCTGCGCTTGCCCTGCAACTTTGTAGAGGGCGGTCGCACTAACGACTAGCGGGAATGTATACGCTGCATAGCCAGGACTGAATGGCAACCGTAGAAGGCGCCAGAGGGCGCAGTACGTGGTTAAGGTCAGGATTAGGGATACGCCCAGTAGGATGGAACACAGCAGGGGAGATGGCTGTGTTTGTGTGGCCGTGGTTATGCTGAGGTAACCTGCCAAGGAGAGGCTGCAGGGTGCGGCCAGGATCGCAATGGTCGGCTTATCACAGTCTGGAATTTCGGGGAGGAATATATAACGGTACAGGATGAGGGGTAGGAGCACCACGTAGCTTATCATACCCCCGTACAGTAGCCACTCCGAAACAGTGTGGAAAAGCTGCTGCTGCTGCCCGTCCCCGTCCCGTGCAGGAATACTTTCAGGTACCGTCAGGTCGGCCACAATGATGCCCACGGACGCCACGACCCAGCAGGGTCGCACGTGCTGTACCTGCCAAGCTCTGATCCGATAGTACCAGAATGTTAGGTTGCACTGCACCAAATGATCTGAGCCACGACGCTGCGCAACAACCACACAGACTTTGAGACTACCATAGTCGCCATTATGAAGGTTGGCACGATGCTGCCGGTTACTGGGTGCTGCAAGTCCTTCAGCAGACTGCCCGGGTAGCGAATAAATCGGACGGCCACGGGTAACAGCAAGATGGCAGCGAGGGTGGAGCCTATGATTTGTCCAATACCTTGCAGGGGGAGCGCGTTTTCGAGGCAGGCACCGAGACTGCCGATGCCCAGGGCCAGGCTCGCCAGCGGAGTCGGGACCCTTCGTAAGTTGGTGGATATTTCGCAAGTTAAGCCACTGCTGAACATTGCGTCTTAACAGTTGACTTAATTGCCTACAGGATTTGTTGCTGAATGCTTGAGCTGTTGTGATACACTGGAGGTGAATAAGTCATTGATGAATACTTAACCAACTGTTTGGAACTAACTTATGCTAAAATTAAGCACCCAATTAAGTAATTGTAATTATTCAGTTTTGTAGTAAGTCTAGTAGTCCGTAAAGTTTTAGTTGTTAAGAATTTAATTGGAGTATGCTCTGGTGCTTCATGGTACCGAGACTAATTAGTAAGTACAAACACGCGTTTCTAATTCGCAAGGTCATGAACAACCCATAACATTCCGTCCAAACGTGGTGCTTGCTATAAGAGCAAGTTCGAACTGTGATTGCCAGTTTGCCATTGAGCATGAAAGAAACTGGGCCATAAATTGTGCCACGCCACAGCTTCTTCAGGTATGCATAGCAAAATCACCCTAGTCTCCACACCTCATCAAATTCAATTGGTTTTTGTTGCAATAATTACTTTGCGCAACAGCGTTACGTCTAATTGCACATGGTTAGTAAATTTTCAGTGAGCGTGTGGCGAAAGGCAACGTCGTGAACGTGGACAACGAGCTGGATACATACGTAATGGTTTTGCCACGAAAATTCACCGATAGAGCGGTCGTCCGGCCAAGGGGAGTATGCTATCAACGTTTATCACTTGTTACTTCGTACATTGCAAATTTTTGCAAGGTAATTCGGTTCAACCATCACTTTGCCTTTGCAAATTATGCAAAGAGAAAAGTCAAAAAGTGAAAAGCTACTTTTCACTACTTTTCACCAGTTCTCTTAAATCGAAATATTTTTTGAAAAGTCAAAGGCGCTTTGCTTTGCACTTCGCAAGAATATGTGCAATGACCCCTCGACCAAACCAACTTTTAACGAAGAGAAGTCTACTTTTAGCTTCCATTTCCAAATCCATTCCATTGCCACTTCTTTAAGAGAACGCGGCAAGTGAAAAATTGAGTTGTTGACGTCATCGTTGGGGGTGGGTGGGTCATATGGTCGAAAGATGACGACTGTTGATTTACGGGTGGGTGGGTCCTAAAATCGGGCTTTTTTGTTCACGTCATTTATGGACGCTCCCTAAGAGCAAGTTCGAACTGTGATTGCCAGTTTGCCATTGAGCATGAAAGAATTAAGCGGGGCAGGATTCAGAGCCCCGCTTAATCCCGAGATAATCTAATCCGTTTTTAATCGGATTAAAAAACGGATTAAATATTTTTTGGTTCAAAAAAATCGGATTAAATTTAAGCTAATCCGAAATTTAATACCGGGCTCTGAATAGGGTACTGTGCCTATTCAGAGAAACGTTTAATCTTGTCTTTAAGCCGAAATTAAGCCAAAACCCTGCGACCACTTCGGACTGGTCGTAACTTTGGATTATCTCGTGTCCAGCTACAATTTGTCGCAGAAAACACACAGAAGGAATAAATTATTCCTTGTTCAGCTTGCGATCTTTCCCAGAAATTCGTTTTTCACTGTTGTACAAATTTTAACCAGCAGTCTGCGAGCGAATTGGCTTTTATTCAATTGCTTGTAAAGACTAAGTCGAGTAACGACCAAAATTTGAGTCAGCCGACTTTATTTTTTACGTTGACTACTCGGGCACGGCAACTCCTGTGAGTTAGTCCCGTGGTCTGGACTCACGGGAGACTAACTTAGCGGGAAATATGTCAATTAATTAATTCGGCTACCTTAATAACAAAATGTACATTAGTATATACAAGTACGTCGTACGTCGTAACTTAATACCTGCGAACGCCTTTAGAACAAATTCGGATTTTAAAGGTCTGCTAAATTAGTTTTCTTGAAGTATTCACATTTGCAATTTTGTGAAAACTCCGCATTTGATCTTTTTAAGAGAACACATTTTCGAGTTGGGCTGGATTTGAGAAGTCGAATTGACAGTCTTCTTCGAAATGATATTTCCCGTAGACTCATCTCTTTTGTGCCAGCTGAATTTTCAGGATGTGGTCGACGGTAGAACCCTTGATGGTCGAATGTGTCTTCATTGTCATCCCCGTCGACAACCATACATGTAATCATTTTGCCCGGCTACAGTTATAACTTTTTTTCTCCACTTCTCCTTGGCTGATGAATGCGATGACCGCTGATTGCTTACGTGAATCCTGAATACTGAATTGAACTGATGAATGGCAACGGGAGTGGACGATGCTCCTGATCTCCGATGAAACTGAATTAATTGATTTCTGATGACTGGTTAATTGAATGACACAACTGACAAATGAATTGACTGATTGATTCTCCTTGGTAGACAACACAACACTGCTGAGAAGCGAGGCAATTAATTGTACTGGGTGATTTATTGAAACCCGACTTAATTGCTAATTACAAGAATAAATTGTGAATTCGTTAACGTTACTCGAAGCAAGTGCGTATGTCGTGGCAGTTGTCGACGTCTCGAGCTGTGGAGGGTGAATGAAAGATGCAGTATGGAGAAGCCAGAAAGAAAGATAAAGACAAATACGTTACGTTACGTTAAGGCTTACTACATCATACTGTGTTGCTGCCTGTGCACATGAGTGAAGAGTTGTGGCGTGGCTGGGGTAAAACGAATAAGAGCTTGGGCCCATAAGCCTCAGCGCATGGCTTTAGACTGGAAGCTAATGGAAGCTATCCACGGGGTATGGCGCGGGGTATGGGACAAAAAGCCGAATAAGAATGTAAAAGATCGCGCTGTTAGCACGAACGCAAAATGCAAACTACGAGTACAAAATATTTGAGACACGCTCTGAGCGTTCTCAACAGCTTTTAAACGACAAATGCTGTTGAGAAACAACATTTCGCGCCCAAGGCGCGGGTGAAATTTTTGATATTTAGTTTAAAAAACTTTAATTTTCGAAGGCTGAGTGCCCCTTGGGCCCGGGGCAATGCCCTGCTTGCCCCGGGTTGTTACGCTACTGCTATGCTGTTGCGTTGCGCTTCATTATATAATTATATACGCTCTCATCAATGTTCATTTGCGAGAGCAGAGTAGAATCAGTCAGAGTTCTGAGCTTGAAAATAAAAAACTATGTTCCTCGCCGCCATACTCGTCCTCATCCCGCTCTTTGCCGTCGGAGTCCACCCTCACGGTCTTTTATTTGATCCCCCAGGACGAAATTGGTTGTGGACAGCACCCGGTTTCCCCGACCAGCCGGTGATGTCTTCTCCGAACGGGGTGTGGTGTGGCCCACCAGAAGGAATGGGACACCCTGAGGCTTTTTACATTTCCCAAGACCCATCCATGTCTCAGTGTGGACGTTGTGGGGACGATTTAGCTGCTCCAGTTCCCAGGGACCATGAATTGGGTGGCGTATTTGGACGTGGGCACATTGGCCGCCGTTACATGGCTGGGTCGTTGGTAGAATTCAAAGTCCGGATGCGTGTTCCACATGGTGGCTACTTTTACTTTGAGCTTTGTCCGCATGGTATTGAGTTGGACGACTGTTTCATCCCAGTACGAATCCTTGGAGGGAACGGAGAGGTACGTGAGCAGGGAATGTGTGTTTTGGAGACAAGGAACCCTGCCATGGAGTACACCGCTCTCGTTCTACTCCCGGCAAATGTGACGTGCACTCGATGCACACTCCGATGGACTTATCGTACAGCATATTTCCGAAGAGACCTGTTTGGGTAAATTGTAGCCGTCGCATTTCTTTCATTTATCATTTGTATTTTGTAATTTAACTTAACTCTCAATACATTCGTATACCTTTTATACCGTTCTACCCTTTTATACCCTTGTATGCTTTTATACCTCTCAATACCTAAATGTCTCAATTCAATTATATAAACCTTAGTTTTATCATTCAAATCAAGTTCAATGTACGACAAGCGTTCTTTTTACATTCTCTTTTCCTTTCTTAGCTCTAAACTCAATTCACGGACACAAGTCCAGTTCTACTTTCAATCGATCAACACGTACATTTTTACTCTGTGAACAATAACTGGAATAAACTGTAGCAAAGTTAACTGATCGCGTGATTTCGTATCGAATCTTTATTCTACGTCAAGTCTCCGGTTCCAGTCAAGTTGCTTATCAGTCTTGGAACTTCCAGCCTTACAACCTGGAGCCCAAACAAGACCCGTGTTTTAATCCGAAACCTACGCAAACGTTTAGAAATTGTGCAGACATTTCAATTCAATAAAATCTTTTATTCTTGAATTAGAAATTTACAATCATTTCGTTTCCATGAGGTCAAGGTACGAAATAGAACCAAACTTTCCTTTTCCCCCAACAACATAGAGTCGCTTCAAATCATTCACGTACACACATGAAGGTCCGTACAAAAAGGGTGGTGGCTGTGTTTCCTCTTCCGTCGTAATTTCCAACTGCTCCGCGAGCCCAGTGGCCGGATTGAATCGCAACACTCCAAATTCTGTGATTCCATACAAAATGTAGACGACGTCATGCACTGCCACTGCACACCCATTGTCGACTGGGGCGGGGAGCCGAGCCTCCAGCCTCGTCATCTCAGTCGTGGCCGGGTCAAACATGTGCACATCAAGGCCTCCATGTTGTTGACAGTCCCATTGTTCCCTCCAAACACGTAGATTCGTTCCTGAATTGCACAGGCGCATGCTCCGTTCCAAGGCTCAGCCAATCTCCCGACAATCCCGACCTCCATCACTACATTGGAGGGCACGTCGTACTTGAGGATCGTGTCCAAGTAGCGGCCGTCAAACCCACCAATCATGTAGAGGGACTGGGAGGCCGAAATGTAGGCGAAGGCCATCTGACTCATGTCACGAGGCAGTACGTTGACGACGACCGCAGCACCACCGCCAGACGGAGAGTACATTGTGATATTGGCGCTTAGTAGGTAGTTGACGCCTCCCAGGTAGAAAATCTCACCTGAGGCGCTGAGGAAAGACGCAGAAGCTGAAAGCGGCGGCATTCGGTCTCCGCCTGCTCCCTCCTCCGTCCAGACGTTGTACGAGAGCATCACCCCGCTGTTAAAGTCACCCCCGAATACGTAAATGAGACCGCGTTGATGAGGGTCGTAGACGGCTGAGCCAAACGAAACCTCGTGGGGGAGGCGCGTAGGGGTGACCACCCACGGAACCGACGACCCATTCGCAGGTAAACAGTTCCGAAGGGTCACCGCACCACAAAACAACACAAGCAGGAATTTTTCCATCTTGATCTCTATTCACAATCCACATGAGATTTGTGCCTGCCTATTCACACAAAGTCGCTTTTATCGCAATTGTCAAGTACCAACTAACATTGAAACTCTACTCAGGAAGGTTATCACAGGAATTCCATTTTGCTGACTTCACGCCACTTGCCCAACACATATCAAATCGTGTCATTTCAAGTGGTTTGTTGTTTAGGGTGTCACACACGTGTGGGACTTGCGAGTAGCACTAGGAACTTATTGCTAACGGATTCGACCGAAACTTCTATGGTAGAAAAACCATTTCCTGAAATGGTCCTTGTCAGCAGGACAGGTCGCAATGCTCAGTTGTCTTCGAGATATTTCAAAAATACTTGTTCACACCAAACAATTTAATTAAATTAATTTGTTGATTTGTTTCGCGTTTTGTTTGTCAATTTTTTACCGGTTAAATCCCATAAGCAAATACGGGACGCGGCACAATTTTTGAAATATCTCCATGACAACTGGGCATTGCGACCTCCCCGGTTCACATTGGCCGTACTAGGACATGGTCTATCCACCATAAAAGTTTCGTCCAAATCCCTTATTCATTAGTTCCTAGTTCTCCTTGTTGGTCGCACTGGCCGCTGCCCAATTCAAATAAACACAGTAAACCGTTTAAAAATGAATTACACAAGTCAATACGTGACCTCTGACCTCTGAACTGTCAGTTAAATACATTTGCAAACGTATAAAAATTTGCAAAAAATAATTCTGAAATAAATCTGAACCCGGCGTGATTCGAACCCGTGACCACACATTTACAAATGTACTGCTCTGCACACTTAGGCTACGTGTGTAAGCAGAGAGGCCAGTACTTTTCCATTCATATGCACGTGCAGGCGCATGGGAAATGGTGTTTGTGGTTTTGTCCTTCAGCACGCCGCCGCGCCGGCGCCTTGAGCTACCAACTTAACTAATTAAAACACTTTTTCCGTAGTCGTAGCATTTTTACAGTCTCTAGTTTGGCGTTAATGAACTAATTAGCGCTATGATTTTGTGCACCCAGAAAACCATTTTTCCTGTTTCAGCTCAATTAGTAATCGTGTGTCTAAGGTTTCGATTTATTGAGCAGGCCTCGTCGTCGTTCGTCAGTCTTCCGGCCAAGTCAACCGGCCAACTGCTACTGCTGCTTTACTGCTATGGATCTTTTTCCTTATCAGCAATGGTTTAGTGCAGCCTTGGCTATCATGGTTTTGGCTGTCTTGGTTGAAGGGTCAACCGAGAAGCAAGGGCTTTTGGATTTGGACACACCCGACGACGACGCGGGTTCGCAGGGTGATGGACGACGTAGCCGTACTGGCGGGCCAGGAAAAGATTCGAGTTTCCTTCTTCCTCCAAACTATGATAAACTCGTTATCCCTAAACTGAATGACACTTTCATCAACGTCCAAATCTACATTTCAATTCGGTCCATCACCGGAGTAGATGAAAAGGAAGGGGTGCTTGAGATGGACGTGGAGATTGGAATCGCATGGGTTGACTGGGAAATTTGGCGCCATCTCCTTCAAGACGATGCCATTCGTGGGCAGCTTGGCTCAGCCCCGGATCGGTACGTCAGGAACGCAGCATTCCTGGCCTCGATTTGGAAACCAGACATATTTATCGACCAACTCGTCTCAGTCTCCACAAGCTACCTTCTCTCCAAACAATTCTCCGTCTACTTTTATGTGAGGAGTGCTGACGCTTCAAGGACGGTCGCCACAATCGTGACACATTCACGCCAAACACTTCGTGTCCGTTGTGAAATGGATTTTACGTTTTACCCGGCCGACACGCAGAAATGTGCATTGCAATTGAGAAGTTACAAATTCAACGATCACGAGCTTTTGTTGAGTTGGTCGCGTCCGCCACGAAACCAGTCTGTATTTCTGGACCAGATGGCTGACCCCAACTATGACTTTCAAGTGTCTGACGTTGAGCCTGGCGGGAGCTTGCTGAAGTTGTTACAAACGAGAAGCATCCATGCTGTCGACCAGAGGCCAAGTCGACGCTCATGTTTACGATCCAAGTACGCCGGAATTTAACGTACCATCTCGTACAAACGCTCTGTTTCCTTCTCCCGCTAGACATGGTTGAGGCAAGGATCGGGATCTCGATGACGACACTGCTCACAATCATTGCCATGTTTGGGGCAGTCCGGCAACAAGCACCGGAAGTGAGCTACACAATGGCTATTGACATTTGGATGGTTTTCTGCATCTTTCTCATCTTCCTCGCGCTCCTCCTCTTCACCGTCATGTACGGGATTCGAAGAAAGCACGTCAAGAAACCAGAAGATGAGGAGGCGGGCGGCGATGCGGGTGCCGTTGCCGTTGCTGCTGTGACAACAACGTCAGACGGCTACGGCAGACGTAGAAGAAGCCAAATTCTCAGATACGCGAGTCATGTGACTCAAATGAAACGAGTGGCGTTCAAATTTTTTGCTACTATTTTTGCCGTTTTTCTGCTTGTCTTTGGATTTGTGCTCCTGTACGAGTCGGGATACAATAATCATAACAAAGTTATGAGACCGTGAGCACATCTAGTTTGGCTCAAGAAACACAAAATTGTCATCTTAATTCCAA
>JAQIYH010000074.1:0-14351 GCA_034700885.1 Paratullbergia callipygos | reverse complement strand
GATTCACTTTTTATGATTGATCCAAACAAATCCAATGCAACGTTGACCTATGATAATACCAAAGGTCAAATTGTATGTTGTTCGAATAGTTCACGAAGTCCAAAAATCTTCCATGTTTACTGTCATCATCCAGTGATTTGTGCGTTTCGACAAGAAATAGATTCATATGTAAGTAACAGTAACACATAAATTCTATGCAAAAACATTCTCTACCAAAATCGGAATGGTCAACTAATTCGAATTCTTGCACCGTGTCGTATCCTCGTATCGTATCAGTTTTTGAAACAAGTTCATTCTATCCTGAGTCGACGTGGAGCTAAGAAAGGTTGTACAAAATATCGGATTTATGTTCATTCTCCTGGTGTGGTACGATGTGTTGGTGATGGAATTGATCGTACAATGGAATATTCATTTCCTATATTTGGTGATTACAGATTAGGTCGAAATGTTTCACATATTCCAATATGTAAGTGATCTGTATAATAGTCGAATATAATGCCGAATCTTACTAAATCAGTGCCAATCATCATCTTGTCCCGTATATATTATATATGAATGTGAATATATGTAGATTTCAATTGGAATGAAATTCAACCAACAGAAATGATGCTAATTCAATCAACTCCTGTTTTTCTACCATCGAGACATCCTGGTCCATCATCACCGCGCTCTTCACATCCATACATGATCGACGACACCAAAACAATTTACGATAAACAATGGCTTCGTTTATTATGCCATACTTCACCGTATTATTTTGCTACCGGAATTCATTGGGGCATCAGATACAAGAATAATACACTGAGTTTTGTTAATGGTTAGAAAGGCAAAACAAGTTGAATGGTTGCTGGAACTGAGTCCTACTTAATTACTCATTAACCTCATTTAATTACAGCACCAATTCCACCCGTCTTGGACTATCAACAATATATGGGACGAGGTTATGGATTCTATGGACAAGCTCAACAACCATTGTATATTCAAGTTCATCTGGACATGGAATCAGTGATTTGTATTGCACCAGTTTGGAACAGTACTGAATATGTTCACAAGGCGTTGCATCTTTATGTGAATGGTAATTTAATTAATTACTACAACGATGCATGGTTAAAAATTCTTACACTTTGGGCATTTTATATACACTGAACAGAATCCGTTCCTCCAACATTGATTGACCCAGAGCATGAAGTCCTGACTTGGGTACTAAATGATACCAATAAGAAAATAAGTTGTGATGCCAAAGGAATTCCAATACCAGAAATATCATGGACAATCGAGACAGATATAAATCCACCTGTAAGATCTTTTTTTTTGTTTCCCGAGTTCCGTCGGCCATTGCAACGACCCACGCCGCATTCTACTAACGAGAATTTGTCCATCCTAAATGCATTATGCACAGGATGGAGCTGTAAAGTTCATGGATTTGCAAAACACAAGCTACACAGATGACATAGACAATGTCACTCATATTGTTTCGGAGACTTTATTTATCCCACGTGTCTCATACTCGTCTGCTGGAATTTACAATTGCACAGTGACAAATTTTGCTGGGACTGTGTATAAACTAATTGAAGTGAATGTAGAAGGTGAGTCAGTGTGTCAGTGTGAGTCTATCATCTGAAAACATGATATGACAAATGACAATCCTTTTTTTATTTATTAACCCTAGAACCACTTTCATGGAAGGTATTGATTGTATCCGTCGTTGGAGTTGTTCTCATTTCCCTGCTCGTGGTTGGAATCGTTTCCCTCATTTGGAGACTACGAATTGAAAGACGAACTGTACAAAATCTAGCAGCATTCTCGTATCAAGATACAGTGGCGGGAGGAAGAATCAGTGAAATCAATCCGAGTTACGAATATGGTGACAATGACAGCAGAGTTACAATCAGTACCATTGAACAAGCTATTATTACCCGAAGAGCAATCGAAGACAGTTTGGAGCAAGAGCAAGGCCAAAGTCAAGGGCAAGAGCTGGACGATGAACATGAATATACAAGCTCCAACGCGAACGATGATGTTAATGATTTAATCAGTTAAATGTTAAATTAAGTCAATTATGTGCGAGTTTCGAGGCAGAAGGTCAAAGGCGTTCCTATCCTTTGGCATTTGGCCTTCTTGCAATTGTTTAATAACGTGATAGAATCATACTTCTAGTACTTTCTTGTCTTAATTATAGCCTACGACCATAATAATTGTCAATGTCGGATTAAAGAGTTTTCCATACAAACTGACAATAAAGAGTCTCAGTGATGAAATAAATTAATTAAGTGGATTCATAGCAAACCAAACTCAAAAGGAATTGTCTGCGAGGAATTTGATGGTTCACCTGGTTGAATTCAGAAAACAAGTCAGGGACTGAATTGTTCATTTGAGAGAAAGTGGTGAAGAAATGTTCCTTGATGTTCCTTCGTAGAAAGTAGAATTCATTTTGATTGTGACTTTGCACTTTGCATGAAACCTATATATGATCAGCTCATAGCCACAATTGCTATGAATGATTTGTGATGCGATAAGTTTTATCCGCTATGTATAGTAATTGCTATGCTATATTTCTAGCTGGCTATATTTTGGACCCACTATGAGTTTAATGCTATGAATTCTACCAGTTATGAGTTGTGCTCTGTGATGAAAATGATGATACAACTTGTAGTATTGTTACGCAACAGCCATACCAAGATTTATGATGCGATAAAGAACCTATGAATCAAGTGTAGGACGAAGCGATTGACAATTTGAATATTTACGTAAGCAGTTGAACAGGTGTTAGTGACATGTCATGGTCATCTCATCGGTAAATGGGAGATCAATCAGGCAATTGAATGAATGGGTATTTGATGTCGGAGATTAAAATCAGTAAATTCAAACCCTTTTCCCAGTTTAAATGGATAGCAGACCTTTTGAGCCAGCGAGTATCAATGTAGGAATATACTTTAACCTGAAACCCAGGAATAATTATTTAGTAGGTTCTACAGTTAGGTTCCTTATTTGTGTCTCTCTATTTATTCTTGCAATCTTTGTGAGAAACTTTGAGCAAGTATGGTCAGTCAAAAGGAACTTGGTTGGGTTGAATTTTATGCATCATGGTTAGGACATTGTAAGGTTATGGCTATGGAATGGAATCCAATCACAAAAACAATTACAGTCACAACAAAGAAATGGAAACTGATTGCTGATTTTATATATTTTGTTTGGCAAGTGATTTTGACTTCATTTTATGGGTATCGATTTTATTCTGGAGTGAAGTCAGTGAAGGGTTTCAAAGGTGATGAAACTCTGTATATTATCATGTCACTCTTCGTCTTACTTTGTGAAGGTACAATGAGTTTTCTTCACTTTTCATTCTCCATGTCAAGACATGGTCTTGCTACATTGTTGAACCAACTCATTACTTTCAATACCAAACCAGGTGAGTCACAAACAGTTTGATTATTGCAACAATGATACTATTACAATTCTATGCTATACTACGGAATTAAATATCAAATTGTCACAGGAAAAGAAACCAAATCGACCAAGCGAGAAGCAATCATCAGTTTCCTACAACCACTTTTCATCACAGCTGTGTTATCTGCAATTATTCTTCTCATCATTTGTGAATACATTACATTTAGTAGGCATACTTCTCGTTGGGGTTGTGTGGGTTTTGCAGTCACTTTCACACATCACATTCTATCTACTACAATCGTCGGAATATATTTTGGATTAATGCAAATGTATCTGGTTATATTTTTTTGTACTGTCTTTGAAACCATTCCCAGGTAAGGACAAAATGTTTACAAGTCAGACAAATCTGGAATGTTATGTTTCCAAGTCTCGTCCAAACATTTCTTTATAGTCTGAATGATGACAATGAACGAGATGAAAAGTTTCTTGAGCAGTCTCTGGACGAATACCGAAGCCTAATTCTGATATCAAAGAACTTCAATGATTCATATTGCCGATATTATGTTCCAAGTATCAAGTACGCAGTTGGTGTGACTGGTTTATTCTTTGTTTATTGTGCAATTCGATCATCAAGTCATGCGGCTGATTCATCTGGACGATCTGGACTCATGGGACTGCAATGGCTCTTTTTCATTTCGGGAATTTATTTGATGTGTGGAGTCATCATTGGTGCAAATGCAATGTCAAGTTTATGGACCGTGTCATCTGTATTCCTACGTAATATTAAAAATCATTGCAGACGTGAACGTGGCCGTGGATGTCCTGCCGTCCAACGACATATTTTACTTTCTATAGTCCGATCATTCATACCATTGAGAATGTGTGTAGGTGGAATGTATTACATGGAACGTGAAGCCAAACTGACCTTTATGAACTTCATGGTCACTGCATTGGTCAACATGCTATTAATGTTCTGAAATGAAATATTTTTTTTCAATATTGGTTTGCCCCCGATGAGAGTATTGTGTAGGCTCCAGTATAAATGCTTTTCCCATTGATTCCTGTATGACGACACGTGACGACGTGACTTGTAATTGTTCAAATCCAACCTGGCAGAATATTTCACCTTATTGTTTAAATTCGACATTGGGCACATTCGGCTTATTGGAAGACTATGGAAGACCCATTTAGTATTGATTTGAAGTTCCGACCTTGTACTAGTAACCTATAATTTGCTACTGTCATACAATTTATAAGTGTAGAAGATGTCAATTGCTTAATAGTAACCTACCCTTACCCTCTCTACCAATCAAAACAACAATGCGATGCACCAATGGCTATAAGCTGTGACGTCAATTTGACAGTTGTTTTTCACACAAAAAATTATTGCAGGAGTATTAGTCCAATAATTATTACTCAAGTAAATCAATTCATTCAGTATGTTGTCTGTCAACAAGTGCCCAACTTCCAATATGATTTTTTTACGTTAAGTTTAAACACTTTATAACTTTGTATACACTTTTTGTGTGTAGGTGTACAAGTGTGTGTAGCAAATAAAACCATGCGTAAAAACCTAATGTTTGTGCGTGCGTGTGGACCAAAAATATTTACGCAAGAGTAATTAAAACTAATTTCATTTTTATTGAGTAGGATGCAACCCACAAAATTGTGACACCTTTCGTATCGAGTTAACGGTGAATGTCATTAGAATTTTAATTTGTTTTTGATAGTTTTATTGGAGTTATCACTCATGTCAAAGGCAAAGGGTACAAATTCCAATTTCTCATCATTCCAAAGTCGTCCTCCATCATTCCAAAGGAGTAATCAGCATATCAACAGCAGTAAACATGGTGTCACAAAAAGAACTTGGTTGGGTTGAATTCTATGCATCATGGTTAGGATACTTTCGTGTTATGGCTATAGAATGGAAACCAAATACTAAGACCATGAGAGTCACAAAGAAGAAATGGCTTCGTGTCGTTGATTTTGTATATTTGGTATGGCAAGTGTTTATAACATCATATTTTGGATATCGTTTCCACATTGGGGTAAAGAATTTCAAGTCTGCACCTGGTGAAACTTTACAAGTCATCATGTCATTATTTGTTGCACTATGTGAAGGCACAATGATACTTCTACATTTCTCTTTCTCTGCAGCCAGAAATGGACTGGTGACATTGTTGAATCAACTCATTACATTTAATATGAAGCCAGGTAAATAGAATCACATTGCACACGGTGAAAGTTGCGTGCGTCCTTTTATTACGATGTAGGCGTGCACTACTAAATAATTGCAGGGAAAATCACAGACCCAACACGGCGTGAAGTGATCATCACTTTCTTTCAACATTTCTACCTTTCTGTCATTGCACTTTCAATCACTCTACTCATTGTAGGTGAATTTGTCATACTAACTGATTATGATTCAATGTGGGCACGCGTCGAATTCTTCATAATTCTAGTTCATCATATTTTATGTACAACTATTGTTGGAATATGTTTTGGACTAATGCAAATGTATCTTGTCATCCTCTTTTGTACTGTCTTTGAAACTCTTCCAAGGTAAGCAAAGCATGAGCATGTGCTTCGCATTGTTCGCATTCTACGTATGTACTATTTTGTGGACAAATATTGTGATAGCTATCAAAATCTTTTAGCCGGGATATTGCTGGTGTTGGTGGTGAATCAGATGGAAAGTTTTTACAGCAGACTCTGGACGAATACAGAAGCCTGACATTGATATCAAAAAATTTCAACGACGCGTACTGTCGACTCTATGTTCCTACTATTAAGTATGCTGTTGGACTGACTGGTCTGTTCTTTGTTTACGCTGCAGTTCGATCATCAAGTCATCCAGATGCATCAAGTGTTGTGGGTCTACATTGGCTTTTCCTAACTGGAGGAATTTATTTATTGGGAGGAGTGATCATTGGTGCAAATGCAATGTCAATTTTATGGACTGTGTCATCTGGATTCCTACGTAATATTAAAAATCATTGCAGACGGCAACGTGGTGAATGTCCTGTCCAACGACACATTCTACTTTCGACTGTACAATCATTCATACCATTGCGAATGTGTGTAGGTGGAATGTATTACATGGAACGTGAAGCCAAACTGACCTTTATGCATTTCTTGGTCACAGCATTAGTTAATATGCTTCTTATTAATTGAATGTTAAACTAGTTATGAACCGTCTGATCAACATTTTGCACTTCTAGTTATGATTCATAGTAAAGTTTACTAAGTAAACCACAATAGTAACCTTGAACCTCGCAATTTGCCTTACGCCAAATAGTCCCATTCATTTACCAGATGCGAGGTCACTCACACACGGTAGCAACAAAGTTATTTCTATCAAAACTCAACTCAACTCATTGTTCATTGTTCAGAGACTGGCTTGGCCGTACATATTTATGTATGCTAAAGCGCGATTCTTGCATTCGTGTGTCTGGAGTTGAATCTTTTGTTTGTCATTTGTCTAAAGTTGAATGCAACTTACATGTGCAATTTCTATCGACCGGGTAATCAAACCTATCACACCTAGAAGTGAAGTTGGAGTGAGATTGTGGTAAGTAAATATCAAATTATTATTTTCAAGCTACTCTGTTTTGTTATTACTGTCGCAGACTGATTCTCCAAATGATTTTATTTACTATTTGTACACATGCACGGTGGGCTTGGACCAAAGGGGGGCCACGAAAAGCACGGTTCTACTTACGTTTTAGCTACCTAATACTTCAATTTCAGATCAATTCAGTTGAAGATGAGTGCCCACGGTTTGCAGTCTGAGCCAGGTGTGACAACTTCCGGTACAGCAGCCTACAAGTGTACCACATGCAGGAAGCAGTTTAACGATAGAAGTCATTTGGACCGTCACCAACTCGTGCACACAGGTGAACGGGCCTTCACATGCCCTGTATGCCAACACAAATCTAAAAGAAAGGATTCCCTGAAAGTACACATGGAAGTTCACAGAAATGATAAACCTTATGCTTGTGATGTCTGTTCGAAGCACTTTATCAGCATGAGTCGAGTTAGAAATCATAAAGTCGTCCATTCTGACAACAAGCCATACATTTGTAGCATATGTGAGTTGGGCTTCAAAAGAAATCCAAATCTGGTGCGCCACATGGCAACACATGGCCAGGGGAAGCGGTACCGCTGTGTAATGTGTGATAAAGCATTTGGACGCTCAGATTCGTTAACGCTTCATATGAGGGTCGACCACTCGAAGGAGAAACCATACAAATGCACCTATTGTCCAACAGCCTTCTCGTCCAATATCATCTTAGGGTGTCATGTACGAACTCATACTGGAGAGAAACCTTACCCGTGTCCGGAATGCCCGGCCAGATCTACAACAGCCGGTGGCCTAAAAAGTCACTCGAGACTTCACACAGGAGAACGTCCGTACAAGTGTGAAAGTTGTGAAGGAGACTTTTCAGGCAGGTCTGGATTGACGAGGCATACAAGACGCTGGCACACATCCCTGAAGAAGTCAATTGATTGTAAAAATTGCAACCAAATATTTCTGACAAAGCATGATTTGAAAATTCACCAATGTCATCAGTCTACCAAACATGTCAAGAGCAAGGTTGCCAGAAAAGGAAAACAATAATAATGATTGATAATAGTGCTGATTAGATCGATTTTGGAATTCATATGTGTATTCTTTAGGGAGCAGGCAAATAATTAGTTTTATATTTATTTTGCAGCATTTTTTATGTTTTATATCAATTATTTATGTTTTATTCTTGCCTCAAATTGTGAAATAAATCTGCTTTCAAAGTTAATATTGTCAATTGTGTTGTGTTGTTATTTGGCGTTATGTCAAATTGTGGTTCTCAGTCAAGTCAGTGCCTGTCAGTCGCCACTGTCTACATAATCTCTATCATACATAACTTGTCTCAAGTCCTATCGAATCTCATCTCAGTTCAGTTCGGCTGTTCATCATTTGGTTTATGCTGATGCTAGTAATGTATAAGTTTCACTCTTTTGTCAAAAAACACTTAACTTAAATTCCACATTACACAGGAGCAGCGCAGCATCTGCATGTTCACAAGTATCTCACCGATTTCATGCTCTTATTGGTACCGTACTCCACTTAGACACTTGAAGTACTATTCAAACCTTTCAAGCATAACAATGAGGAATCAATTCTCTCTTGTGTATTATTTAAGTAAGCCGTAGGCTTTCGGCTTTCCTTTTATGTACTCACAGAACGTGTGTGTTGCATTTGCATGATGAACAAACCTCATTTCGTTTTCATACAACCTAATTTAGCAACAGTAAAACCAAAACCACGACATTGCAGTTGCAGTACAGAGCAGCGCAACACAGAAGCCCAAAAATGAAGGTAAGAAAGAACAATAACAAATTGTTGTCTGATTGTTGAGATTGGGAGGCACATCGTACGTACGAAGTAAAAGGATGAGGATGAGGATGAGTCAACAAGAATGCAAACAGCAGCAGTCAGCAGTAGCAATCACCAGGTAGTAACAAAAGTAAAAGAATGTGCTCACTGATCCACATCGTAGCCATGCAGGCAGCAGAGGCATCAAATATTCATATTCGAAATTTACAAATTGGGTACACACAGAACAACACAATGTAGCCCGTGTTTACTGTGAATAGAATGAAGGCATCGAGTGTGGCATGGCATGATTATTGTTGTAGCTAGTAGTAAAGTTGTCAACCTACAAAACGCCTAAAATGTAGAATCCTTCAATGTATACGGTACAAGGCACGGCAAGATGATACTACAAACTAACAAACTGTTCAACTCACTTGGGACTTTAAAACTTAAAAGTATCACGACAAGGCAAGGCAAGGCAAAAACCGCAACTTAAGTGTGTTGTATGTACACAGCACTACACTGCAGTAGAGAAGAGAGACGAGTTTACAATTTTACAACATACAAGACACAAGCCATGGCATGCTTGCCTGCTTGCCAAATGCCAATGCATTGCATTGTTGCAACTTAGAATTTACCAAAACGGATATGCGATTTGTTATGATGGAATTAATAATAATAATAATAGCAACACAAGGCGCATACTCTGTGATCTTGCATGTAGCGCATGCGCTGCTGCGCTACGAGTGGATGTGGAATGTGATGTGAATTGTGAAGTAATGCACCAATGCATTGATAAAGTAAATCCTTCATTTAGTAGCACAACAATGGCAACAACTACTGACTGACTATGACTAGTAAGTTAGTTCATGCTTTAACTCAAGTGGTATCAAAAATTCATCGTTGATGTCGCCGCAAATAATTCTCTCATCCTCCTTTTTCAACATTTTATTCGACACTCGACATCATTCACTTCAGTCAGTCACTCTTGCTTTGGCCTGCCTGCCTGCCTGTGCCTGCATACATCATACCATTCATTAAATTGACATAAAAGATGAGACACAATTTATATTATTATTATTGAATCTTGTCCTGGGCCAAACACTGTGGCACGACAGGCACTGGCACTGGGTCAAACGAATAACTCAACTTGATTTGAAACTGGTTTATTGTGATTGTGAGTTCTGTATGATTTTGTGATTCAAGATAAAAGTGCGTACCCAGTCCACAGTTCACAGCACCATCATAGCCTTCATAGGCTTGACGACTTTTTAGCAAAAAAGAAAAAAAAGCACAGCATGAGTTCAACAGAACACGACGCGACGTAATAGGATAAAAAGTTGACAGCATTCTATGCAGTTTGTAGTTGTTGACTCTTGAAGTGTTTGTATTGACTTACATTACGTTCTTACTCTGTAGTCTTTGTAGTGTGGTGTCTTTTGTAATGCACATTCATTCACATTCTGGTCGGTCAAGAGTTGAGATTTGTGACTCTGTGTAACTTGTACTACTTGTACTGTAAATTCATTTTATGAACTAATGAGCTTCTGTGTTGCTCATATTGATACAGTGCAGTGCTTGAATCAACGCTTGAAAGGATTGAGAAGAGAAATTTATTATTAAAGTTGTCATTCATGTTTTGAGATTTGAACTGAACAGAGCTGAGCGCTGAGGTGTGCTGTGTTTGTCTGTGGACACTGTGACGTGAATTGTAAAGTGAGAAAACAACGCGTACAAAAATTCATTTTGTATTTTAGTACTCACTCATTATTGACTCAGTGCAGTGCTCAGTGCAGTGCTTAGGTGAATGCTAATTGAAAGTAATTATAACTCAAGTGTAAAGTGAATTGAGTAAGTGAAGTGGATGTTCGATCTGTCCACTTGGTTTAGAAATAGTGAGCACGAGCACACTGCGCACACAGGAGCAAAGATTTGTGAACGTGGACAGTGGAGAGTGGACATTTCAGCATACTGACAACAATTTGCAATCATCTACAGCAAGCCTTACAAGAGAACTACTATCACCTGAACTTTGGAAAGGTGGGTTAGCTTTCTTATTTCTAAAATTTAATAACGTCGTCGTCGTACAATTCATTTGTCGTGCATTGGTTTCTTCAAGTATTTGAGTTTCATGCGCTACTCACTTCTAATTCTTATTACTCTGTGGATGACTCATCTCCGTCATCGCTATAAATAAGAAACATTAATTTTCCTACCCGAGAAAGTGATCTAATCCCCAAAGGCCATGGCCATACCCTATAGAATAGAATGTCAATTAGGTGACAAACACAGCTGGCCAAGTGGCAATTAACTGGAGACCACAGCCACAGTAAACAACATACGCAGTGAGTCAGAGGCTCTTAATAATTCTGTCAGTACACAAGTACCACACTCCGTCATCAGTATCAACATTTCTTATTACTGCCGTCGTTGTTTACTTTACGAGGAAAACCGCAATTAATTAAAGACTGGCTGCTGCTGAATGTGCTGAATCTTATTTATGATTTGTTTAGTATATGAATGTCATTCATTCATTCATACATTCATTATCATTATCATTCACAAACCTCACATTCACACTAGTCAATTGCATTACATTGCAATACATTACATTACATTACATGACAAAGTTGTGTAAAGTTATGGACATGACATCATAATGTGTGGTTCTGGGTAATCGTAATCAAGTGTTTACATTCCTAGCAAGCCGTAGCGCATTCTTAGTACTAAACAAATACGAAATTTACATTTACGTGCTGTTGTACGCTAATCGTACTTTTAAGTGTGGTATTCCGGTCCAGATACACGTACAATATGCAACATAGAACATATGCAAGTTAATTATGTCATGCTAAAACTCATTCCCATCATAAATCATAATTCATAATATTGTCATTGCACTCGTCGCCATCGACTCGTCAATTCCTTTCATAATATTTTCATATCAGCGTCAGTTTCCTGTCAAATGTCAGTTTTATTGTCAAAGTGCAGTCGTCGTCGTCACATCACACCACATCAAAGTCTCTGTCTCATTCAGTAGTAGTGTACGTGTCAGTCTGCATTTCTGCATTTCATCTGTGACTAAATTAACAAGCCTGCTGCATCAACGATCAACGTCAACGTCAAAATCTGAAATTATTGTCTCTTTTAGTACACCGTCGTGCATTTAACTGGCATTTATACAGTGTAATTTACTGCACGCGTTGCGTGTTTAGGTGTTGAGTTGAGTTGACTGTCATGCAGAGTGCATTTAAGAATTCTATTCTTGTCTCTTGTGCCATGCTGTTGCATTCTACCATGTAGTAAGATGCGATCCCATGATGCCAATACGGCTTGAGTTTGAGTTCTTATCAGAGCGAGGAAGTTGACTTTTGTTTGCTGCTGCGCAGAATTCAGATTTACTGAGTCGTGTAAACACGCAGCCAGTTCAGTGCATGTGCAATTAAAGTTGAATTCGTGCTGATTCTTTCACGGCCCGTTGCCAATACTGCACTGTACTGAAAATATTTAAGGCACAAAACAATTCAGGTAAAATGAACACTTTTATTATTAAATTGTATCGTATTATATATAATAGATAAATAGTAAATTGTGCACAGTTCTGTACTGTATCATATTGCGCATCGTCGCGCCACGTTGTTTTGTGTTTTGGTGGCTGGCGTCGCAAATTTCTGCATCCACTAATCATCAACTAACAACAGTCCTCCACGACTTTAAAAACTTTTCTTCCTGAATCATGAAACTTTCTGTCCTGTCCAATTCAATTCAATACTGTGCTTGTGAGTTGTTGTGATACGATGCGATGCGGCGATGGTAATCAAGTATGAACTCTTAACGAGGAGTTCATAAATGTCCGCTTTTTGTGTACTGCAGTTGCAGCTGCAATGATTTACGAGACAAAAGGCGAGAAATATGAAAGTGTGGCTGGCCTGTGATGATGTAAAGAATTTGGGGGGATTTCGCGTATGCAATAATGCAATGCGCAATGTGATGTAGCGTTGAGTTATCGCCAATATTACCTTTTGTAATTTTGTAATGAAAGTGTCGTACTTCACTATCGCACTTCTTCGCGACTACTGCACTTCGCTACTTACTACTGCGGCTTCTATACATTGAAATGGAAAATGGTATAATTCAAATTGCGAAAAACGCATAGTACAACAAAAGTGAACAAAAACTCCATAAAAAATTGAATTTTGGGTGATGTGAATTGTGAATGTGGTAATTGGTGTACTTCATATACTTTTCATAAATACCATAAACAATGAATGTGCACTCATCAGGTGAATTTTGTCCATCTTGTCTTGTACCACCACTCACACTTTCATCTTGTGAAATAAGACAATGTACAACAGCAACAACGGGACAAGTGTGTGAGTTAGCCAAGAACAAGAGCAAGACAAAGATGGACACCATAAAGTCCGTCCCCAAAAAAGTAGACTGGTAAAATAATTCTGTAACACAAGACTTGAGACATGACGATGACAGACAATAAATTAAAAAGTCTGCAATTAAATATTAAGCTTTTGTTGTGTAATTAAGTGAGGATACACAATTGATTCAGGACAATTCACCATTTGAGATTTTCGAGTACTGTGTATTCGTATAAGGTGAATTGCATATTTATAGTTGTTAAGAAAAATTTGGACATGACATGAGGATGAGGAGATGCGGGTGAACTGAAGAAGAATACACACAGCGATGCTCATGCTGATGACTTGACATAAATTAAAAGCATTGTAATGTGCCAATTGTAATTTTTTTTACATTCTTTTAAAATATGTCAGTATGACTTTCATAGGTATGCATAAGCTCGTGTGTCATGTGAAATTATTGTGTGTGAAGTGTGAGTAACAAAGTATGTAGCATTGTTTACTAATTTGTGTCAACCAGCTGCTGTGCTGTACTCTGTACAGCCATGCACAAATGCACATACAAGTCAATGCCATGAACTCGAACTCACATTGTGCGAATTTTTTACTGCGCGTACGTGTACGTATGAAAATCTGGTTTTTGTTTCTTGTTTTTGTGTTGCTGCTGCTGCTGTTGCTTGTTGTCAACTTCTTCATCTTCATCTTCAATTCATGTCTGTATTATATTGTCTTCTCACCTCTCGCTTCTGATGATGTGACCATGAGTAAATGAAGTCATTGTTAATTTGCAGTTATAAACACATCCCATCTGTTCCATTTTGCTTCTTGATTATTTATTGTGTCTTAATTACAACAACAAAAGTGAGGCAAAACTGTAGTATAGTACAAGTACATGAAGAGGATTCATTCTTCGTTCTTAATGTAGTGCAAGTGTGATACAAATGTTTTATGGGCCAACTGTAGCGTAGTCGAGTAGTAAATAATAAAAAGGCTAAGTGGCAATGGCAAATGGCAAAAATAACAAAGACTTGAGAGTCGAGGTGAGATGAGACGAGAGAAAAGAAATCTGGTCTGCAGACTGCAATCACTGCAATCACTTCAACGCAGAGCGGACGAATAATTTACACTTTGCAGTGCAGCTTTACTGCAGTGCAGCAGCAGCTGAAGAAATTGAAGATCCGCGAGAGGCGGACACATAATAAAGAAGTTTCATTCAAAAAAACAGTTTCTCTTAA
>JAQIYH010000073.1:0-14371 GCA_034700885.1 Paratullbergia callipygos | reverse complement strand
AAGGTTACGGCACTTTGAAAAAGTGAAGTTTTCCCATAAGATTATGTGTACATCTGTAAGCACGCATTTTGGCTCAGTTGCGTAAGACTTGATGTGGTACTGGGAGGTTGTGGGTTCAAGTCCCAGTGGAGATGAGATTTAATTTATTGCACACTTTTTGGAATAATGAATTACATTGTTCACAATGATTGTCATTGATGACAATTATAATCAATAAGTTTTGTCCATGCTCGGGGACGTTAACGTAAGAATAGTAGTTATTTTGTAGCTGTATAAGAATTCTCATTTCAACCATTTTCACTATGCACACGCCTGCCGGGCCAATACCTCCATTGTCATTTTCTTATATTTGTCTCATCTCAATTTCCGCTATGCACACGGGTGTTGGTCCTACATCTCCATTGTTTTTGGAATAATGAATGACATTGGTCATAATGATTGTCATTTATGATAATGATAATCATCATGTCAATCATTGGTCTGGTCAAGTGGGTAGAACATAGCGGATATCAAAAGGTCGGCATACTCGTATGATTTGATATGTCATTGTAATAACGAGTGAAATATTCCATAGTCATTGCGATTGACCAGGCATCGTCTTGCGTTCTACATAAATTTCATCATGTGTAGGCATCAAACTAAGCACTTAGTCGCCCTAAACCACTACTCATGAAGACGGATACTATGATTACCATCACTAGCGCCTTGAGTGTGTATTATATTGCTACATACTTCGGACCTCATATTAACTATGCTATGTGGAATATGAACCTCGACGCGCCGGATTTGAATTGTCACTTCTACAACGCAGTTGATTTGCTTTGAATTTGAACGCATGCATTCTGTTCACATTTCCAGTTTTATATTCGGTCGTATAATCAATCCTGTTTCTGAGCTGTGAGCAATTTGAACTTTCCATTAAGCATTTAGGCGAATCATTACAAGGTTAATTTGGTATTTAAATCTCAAAAGCAACGCATTCAGCCTGCAATATCCAGAACCAGTGGGTAAGCTTGTTTGTTGGGTTGGCTAGATTTTAATGCATAATGTGGAATGTGTAATACATCCTGTATTTCTCCATTCTAGGTTAAGTTTAATTGTTTCAATATACAAAACCACTGACAACTTGGGCCTTCGGTCAATCACAGTGAGGTAATAAACCAGCAGACCACATTTACAAAAATAAGGTTTCATGCCCCTTTCTATTCATATTAGGATCAAAGGTAAAGCGTCAAAGTTCATCACACGCCATGCCGAAGCTGAAAAAATCCAGCCAACAACAAAATCTGGCAACCGAGAGGGCACGGCAGAGAGCTCGACGAACCGATTCGGAGACGCGTCGAATAGAACAGCAGCACGACACTGTCGCACGTGGTATAGCTCGCCAGGATCCAAATCGAAGGGCATCGGAGCAGGAACGGAACAATTTGTCACATGCCGTTGCTCGTCAAGATCCAGATCGAAGGGCATCGGAGCAGGAACGGAACAATTTGTCACATGCCGTTGCTCGTCAAGATCCAGATCGAAGGGCGTCGGAGCAGGAACGGAACAATTTGTCACATACCGTTGCTCGTCAGGATCCTGACCGACGAGCGTCTGAGAGACTCCGTGATGCTAGAAATCGATTAGCTGCTCGCCAGGATCCAGATCGAAGGGCATCGGAGCAGGAACGGAACAATTTGTCACATGCCGTTGCTCGTCAAGATCCGGATCGAAGGGCAGCGGAACAGGAACAAGATGCTGCAGCACATCAAATTAGGCGAACGAACTCGTTGAAGCGAAAAGCGGAGCAAGCTATGGCGGTGACCAGGAAAAGAGCTCGGAAATCAGAAAGAACTTACGACAGATTATTCGATGAGTACTGTGAACATCTTACAAAAATGCCATCATATATCTGCTCCTGCTGCGGAGGGTTATGGTTTGAAGAATCTACATCAAAAGTAACAAGAAAAGAGCTGGGCCAAAGGGGGTGTTCGACAGCGATTCTGAACACCGTGCTATATGTACCCCAAGAACATCACAGACTTTGCAGAACATGCAAAACTTCGGTGTCACGGCAGGCAGTACCAAAAATGTGCCTTGCAAATGGATTCGATTTTCCTACGACTCCTGAAGAATTGAGAAATCTGTCCCCACTGGAGGAGCGTCTGGTAGCGGCACGGCTTCCGTTCATGCAAATCCGATCGCTTGGAGCACAAGGCCAGTCCTCCCTCAAGGGAAACGTTGTGAATGTGGAAAACAATTTGGACGTGTGCTGCGAAACCATTCCCCGCCAATTTGATGAAACATCAATAGTTCAAGTGCAACTAATGAGGCGAATGCGGTACAAGAAACCATACATGCATGAAACAATTAGACCATATTATGTTCATCGTGCTGCGAAGTTTTTGATCGATTGCGAGCTATACCAAATAGAAAATGTCACCCTATGTGATGATTGGAATCAAAAGGGCCCATCAGATGAAATTGATTTCATATGTGACAACCGAGATGGCGACAATTTGGAAGGTGGAGATTCGTTGCCCACTGCTACCTCAAACAACAGTCAGGGAGATGAACCCAATGCCGACGAAGATCAAAACAGAAGTGTCGGAGCAGATGAAACACTTATATATTCTGAGAAGGATGTTCTGGATCTAACTCGTATCCGAATCGCACCCGCGGAGGGCAATCAACCACTTTCTTTGTTTCGTGATACGAATGCCGAAGTGCTGTCGTTCCCAACAATTTACTGCGGAAGAACGAGATCATTTAAACAGGATGTCAAAATATCCTATACTGACATCGCGAAGTCCGAATTGCGACGCTATGATCGTAGATGCAGTCGACCGGCGAAAATCCTCTACTCATTCAAAAAGTCGTTCAATGAAAAAGTATCAAATGCTATGCAGGTAGGTTTCAAAGCATCACTTCTTGCGCTACTTTGGAGAATCCCCCCACATGCCACCTTTGCAAACATTGGGTCTAAACGCAACAATGATATGACACTAAGTACTTAGTTGCCGTAGCCATACTAATATGCCACTACAATAGCACATGACCGCAAGTCCGCACTACTTCGTGCTACCACAATACCACAAGTCCGCACTACTTCGTGTTACCACAATACCACAAGAACGCACTACTTCGTCTTACCACATTACCACATCACCACAAGTCTTCACTACTTAGTGTTACCACATTACCACACCACCACAAGTCCGCACAACTTCGTGTTACCACAATACCACACTGAACCGTATTATTAGTTTAATATTGTGGTCGGCACTATAGCAGTGGATTGTGAATAGCAGCACCCACAATGGAACACGCTAGTATCTTGATTTTCCAAAATAATGAAAGCCATGGTTCGCAATGATTCTCATTGATGAAGTACCATACCTACTTCCTAACCATACCACATTACCATACTTTCAGAACACTACCTCACAATATCACACCCCTCTGTACGGCACACACTGGCACACACTAGCTCATACTGGCACACATGGATTTGGCATGAACGGAATGGCTTTACCAAAGTTCGTTTAATTAATATATTTCTTTCTGATAAAGGTATGTCTTCGGAAGAAGGCAGGAGTGAACTCCAGATTCAGCGCTGCCAGCATGCTGGACGACTCGTTCGTGAAATCCTTAATTAGTAAAGACGACGGCTACTCCATATTCAAAAATCTACGTTCAAGCCCAGCATATAACAAGGCAAAAGTTAGAAAAGTACTTGGTATGATCAGACAACTTGGCAAACCTGCTCTGTTTGTGACATTTTCGGCGGCTGAAACCAAATGGAAGGAGCTACTGGTGGGACTAACCTGGATATTGAAAAAGGAAAGAATCTCAGATGAAGAAACAACCAAACTAACATTTGAGGAGGCATCAGAATTAGTCCGAAGTGATCCGGTAACCTGCATGCGATACTTTGAACATAGATTCCGAGGACTCTTGAACAAACTGATGAAACCGTCTGCCGGCGTCTTCAGCCCCTACAAGCTTCTGGATTTTTTTGTCCGAATGGAATTCCAAATGCGAGGCTCTCCACATAATCACTGTCTATTTTGGATCGAGGATGCACCAAATTACATACCTGGGGATGCAGAATCTCATGCTGCAAGTGTAAAATTTATAGACTTATTCATAACATCCGAGAGGTGTGAAGATGACCATCTGAAGGAATACTTGGGCTATCAACTGCACAAGCACTCCCACACTTGCCACAAAGGGGGCAGAAGCAGAAATGTCTGCAGGTTCGGGTTTCCCATACCACCACTAGACGCTACAACAATTTTGACCCCTCTTCCGCGTACAACAGAATCAAGTATCCTGAAGAAAGGTGTAGCTGACTACAAGAAGGTCAAACAGCGTTTAGAGGAAATGGGCCGACAATTCACTGAGGACATTCCATACACCCAATTCTTGAGTGACATGAATCTAACACGTGATGAGTACATACAAGCAATCAGAACATCCATCAAAAGGACAACTGTATTTCTCAAACGCTCAACTAATGCAATTTACATCAATGCCTACAACAAAAAACTACTGGAAGCATGGAGAGCAAATATCGACATTCAGTTCATTGTAGATCCGTATGCGTGTGCCAAGTACTGCGTCGGGTATATGCTAAAAACTGAAGGCGGTATGTCAAACCTTCTAAGAGCGGCTTCAGAAGAAATTCGACGGGGTAATTTGGCTACTCAGGAAAAGTTAAAGAAGTTCGCGAATATACTCATTAACGGCAGCGAAATTTCGGCTCAGGAAGCAGTGGCCTTCATCTTGGGGACGCCCTGTACGACGTCAAGCAAATCTGACATTTTCATAAACACAGGCCTGCCGGAAGAAAGGGTATCAATTTTGAAAACGAAGGAGCAATTGGAGGAACTAAGTCCCGACTCCGAAGACGTTTGCGCAGTAGGCCTTCTGGACCATTACAGCCAGCGACCAGAAGAGCTAGAAAACATATGCCTTGCTGACTTTGCCTCAACGTACGATTTCTCAACTCGAAAGACATTTCGTCAGGTGGAACGAGCGGACGACGATTCAGAACCCAGGCAACAAGCACACAAAGTAAACACTGTTCTTCAATTGCAAGACAAATCTGGTTATGTGAAGAAGAGACGCGTACCAAAAATTATTCGCTTCCGAAATTACGGCCAGGCAAGTGACGAAATGAACTATTTCCGTGAGCAACTCATGCTCTTCATACCATGGAGGGATGAGGGGAAGGAATTGATTTTGCTTGATGTAGCTGAAAAGTATAGACAGAATCAGGCCCAAATAGAAGAAAGGTCTCCCATCTATACGCACAACAAAGGTGTTCAGGCTCAGGAGGTAGAAGACTTTATAGGCGAAATCGAGGATGACTTAGACTCAGAGAATGACACAGCCCTGTTGGATGAGGACCTTGAAGCATTGGAAACAAGGGAAACATTTTACGCGGACGTTGGGCTAGACTTGCCAGGCAGTTCCTCCAGCCAATCATGTCGCTCCGAAAATTTCCTTCCTCAGAAGATGGTCCCCATTGAAGATTTCAATTGCCTCATGAGGTCACTAAATGACAAACAGCGAAGATTCGCGTTGGATATTTTGCACATTTTAAAAACGAATACGACACCATTCTATCGTTTCCTGAGCGGCGGCGCTGGCGTCGGCAAGTCCCATGTTATATACGCAATTGTCCAATCGACATTGCGATTCTTAGAAAAGCAACCTCAATTCAGTCCAGAGCATGTCGGAATCTTGGTTTCAGCTCCAACGGGAAAGGCGGCTTTCAATGTCATGGGAATGACAGCGCATTGCTGCTTTAAACTTCCAGCCACACAGTATGGAGGGCGACTGTGCGACTTGGAAGAAAGCGCTGTTAACACATTGCGTGTGAAGCTATGTAGAGTGAAAATATTCATCATTGATGAGGTATCCATGCTCAGTGTAAAACAGCTATATCAAATTGATCAACGTCTTCGACAAATCTATTCCACTAGTCAAGATTTTGGAGGAAAATCGTTAATCGTGGTTGGCCACCTACGACAACTACCTCCCTGTGGAGGCAGCTACGTCTTCTTGCCGCCAAATCACCTACCCCTTGGAAGATGCACTGGGAATTATTTGTGGGACAAATTCCGGTTGTTTGAGTTGGAAGAAATTATGCGACAGAAAGGTGATTTAGCTTTTTGTAAGGCCTTGAATAATATGTCGGAAGGCATGATGGACCTCGATGACATTGCACTTCTGAAAAGCCGTGAAATATCAAGCGATGTCCAGCCACCCAACTCCGCAATTCGACTCTTCCAAAACATTAGCCAATGTGAGGCGTACAACAAATCTGTGCATGAAAGTTTGTCCACAGAAGGGTACTTGTCGGTTGCGTACGACAGGATTCAAGGTAGGGGATCAACTGAAGAGAAGGAGCGTCTCCGTGAAGATGCAAAAACCTGGACATTGCAACAAAGCGACGGTATTCCTAGCAGCACATACTTGAAAGTTGGTGGGGAGTACTTCGTATCCACCAACTTGGATGTGGAAGACGGGCTCTTCAATGGTTCAACAGGTGAGCTACGGCACCTTGAATATGGCAATACACCAAAAGGGCAGAAAATAGCAGTACGCGCCTATATGGACTTCAGAAATCCAATGGTTGGCTCAAAGGCGCGAGCGTCGAACATGGCACATTCGGTGATCAACAGGGTGAATTTATCATGGACACCAATTCTTAGAACGAAGCGGGCGCTAAAACGAGTCCGAAACCAAAAACTTCTAGAAGTCATCCGTGAGCAGCTTCCACTGATTGCAGCAAATGGAATCACCATGGCTAAAGCTCAGGGGTCGTCATTCTTTAAAGGAACTGTCGTTAGAACACTAAATAACATGGGAAGAAAGCTCTCAAGGGAATTATTATATACCGCTTGCAGCAGGTCCACCAGCAGCGACATGCTGTTCATTGATGGACCATTTTACGCTCCGAGTCCGCCGCAACCAAACGATCCTGTATCAATTGAGCTCGCCAGACTCCGTGCACTTTCCTATCCGTTCGCATTACGATTTTTGCAAGATTACGACGATTCTTTCGAGAAACTTTACTATCACAACGTCCAATCAATTCATGCTCACCTGGAGGATGTAGTATCCGATCAGTGTTGTATGTCATCTAATCACCTCGCCTTCGTGGAACCACACTTGCTGCATGACGACGAATTACGAGTACCTGGATTCACAGTCTTGCACAGGGCTAACTGTACTAACACTCGAACTTCCGAGGGCTCGCTGCTACTTACAAGAAACGAATGCTTCACGACGGCAGGACCAGTGACCCACAGCAGCGACAAAGGGACTTCAGGAGGGCATTGTGTATTTACTTATTGGACTGTGTCTGAAATGACAATTTTGTTGGCCTACAAGTCTCCAAGGTTTCCAGCAAACCGTTTCGTGGAAAAAATGAAAGCGGTTTTCGAAGTTCTACACGGCAAAATCTTAATTGTTGGAGACACCAATATAAACATTGGAAATTCTGATGGGCAAAGTCTTGTGCGAGTTTTTGAGCACAATGGTTTACGATCACTACTCGACATCAAACGACCTTCTACTGACGGTGGCACAACTATTGATTGTTGCTTTACGAACCATACACAAGCCACCGCGTGGTATTACGAATCGTATTACAGCTACCACAAACCCATTTGCGTGGTGTGGCCTAAATGACATATATTTTAGTATCCAGTTGAATGTTTCAATGAATAAATTACGTTTTGTTAGGTAAAACTCCTTTGGCATAGTTCCAGGCTATTGATTTTGCGATTCTGATGGTACGAATCTGTGCGACTTCAACGCATGAACAACGAATTTCTATTGATTTGTACTAAGTGCTTAGTTTGTGCAAACGAAATTTAAGTTTTGAAATTCTTTCAACAATGAAGGACATTGTTCACAGTGACGATCATTGATGAATTGCCATACATTATGCTACCTCACTATTACAACATAGCCGCTGACGAAAACTAAGTGCTTAGTTTGTGTATATGAAATCCAATTTTTGCATATTTGTCCAACATATAATTGAGGCTCATGCCTTAGCACTAACATACTTTTATATGTAATTAGATGGGTGGCCTAGCGTTGCTACTCGTGGCCATAAATAACCGGCAATGAAGAATTGGTTCCATATTTGCTACGAATTTATTAATATTAATTAATTGAATGAATACTACATGGATGCGAATATTAAGTACTAAACGAAACTCATTTTCCCCACGGCATCCAAGACTTTACACTTCCTCTGAGGCCTGAGACTTGTTGTTTTCAAACCAGTCGCTCAATTCCTTTGCTGCAGTCAGTACGGGATTCACCTAAGAACAAATTTCAAACTATATGCTTGGTCGGGAAAATAATTCGGAAGACCATATAAAATGAATAGTACCCAAATCAAGGTCCCGAAACCACAACTAATGGAGCGGACTCCGTCGTATTCATTAATATTTGCCCTTTTGATAGCCAATGGTGAATATATGTCCGCCTGAAAATCCGCTGCTTCCTCTCCCCAGATGGTTGCGATAATCTAAAGTACAAATAGAACTCTTCGGTTTGTGTATAACCGTAATATTAAAGACGTAATTGATACCCCAGTTTTTGAGGAATCAGTCAATGTTATGTCACGTTTTGTTTTAGCTTTTACTACTTCTGCTCCCCAGTCTTTGACCATAATGCCTAAGATATCTGAAGGTTAAAAAATACACGAATTATATTAGCCTCCATCACATCGACTGTCATAGGCAATAGGCCCTGCATACCAATCTTCGCCTTAGCATCTTCGTAAGATTTCACCATTTCAATTGGGGTGAAACTAAATTCAATCTCTTTTGTATTCTCGTTACATGGCGTGATTCTAGTTCCAGTGTTGATGGAAATTTCAAGTTCGTTGTCCAACCCACTAAATGTCTTATTTGATGCTCCCACATAGAAATCTTCCACGCTGTACACTCCGTTTATCTAAGATTGTAGTCCTTCGATAGAGAATGCAACGAAATGAAAATCGAGCAACGCCCAATTAACGCGTGTTCATACCTGAACCTGATCAAAGAATCTAGCTGCGTGTTCTCCATACACTGTGCACCTGATCTCCCCTGACTCATCAATGGCATTGAAGTTGAAAACGGTGGAGTTCTTCCGGGTTTTTAAACTTGTCTTCAAAGCGACGCGGAAGATGAGCCTTCCTTTGGAGCTGCTATACACAATAGAGTTACTAAAAATACAACTACATCTTTTAACAGTTTGTCGTTTAAGACTTTAAATGAAAACTTCTTACTAGTTCCCGTATGTCAAATTCGTAATTTGAAGTGTTTTGACATTTGACATTGTTGAATTGTGCTCATGCGGCTTGTCCTTGCTCCAGTAATCCCAACTTAGCCTGGCTTTCTTTGACGGCGACTTGTAGTAATCGGATGATGACTCCTGACTGGACTTTGGTGAGCTTGATTCTTCTGACATCCTCGAGGAGCAGGATTCTTGACTCATGTTGATCTCAGAAGATCTTCAGTTGCAATATTTGTTTTTTGGGGAAACCAACTGCAGCGAACCTCCTGAACATTCAGCAACAGGGGCACAAACAGTTTCTACCCTATTAGCTTTTTTTCTGCACTGATTTGTTAAACCTGATATCTAAACTCATAAATCCCCAACTTGCAATTTTGATGACTAAACAAACTATCCGGAACTTTTGGATGGTTTCATCGATACGAAACCTTTATATATTCCCGCCTGAACATGATCACACACTAAGTACATAGTTTCGTCTAACTTAAACAGTGTGCACATATAGTCATAATTTCCAGCATCACTAGCCTTCACATTTTAAAGCCACGTCACCTTACTTACTCACAAGAAGTTTACATAATGTAACAATGTTTTGCATTCTATGTAGTGATTATCATTGATGAAACGACATTGAGCCATTACAGGCCATGGCCATAACATTACAAACTATGGCTTTAGCATTGGAATCTATGGCTTTAGCATTAGAAACTATGGCTTTAGCATTGGAATCTATGGCTTTAGCATTAGAAACTATGGCTTTAGGATTAGAACTATGGCTTTAGCATTAGAAACTATGGCTTTAGCATTAGAACTATGGCTTTGGCATTAGAAACAATGGCTTTAGCATTAGAAACTATGGCTTTAGGATTAGAACTATGGCTTTAGCATTAGAAACTATGGCTTTAGCATTAGAACTATGGCTTTGGCATTAGAAACAATGGCTTTAGCATTAGAAACTATGGCTTCAGCATTAGAAACTATGGCTTTAGCATTTAATCATTAAATCGATATCTCAACTATTTTCACTATGCACACCTGTGCTGGGCGTATATCTCCATTGTCTTTTTGTTCAATTTGCCTGATCTCGATTTTCCCTATGCACACGCGTATTGGTCGAACATCTCCATTTTTGGAATAATGAATGATATTGTTCATAATGATTTTCATTGATGCTAATGAGTATCATTATGTTTATCATTAGCGTGCTATATGAACTCTTGATCAGACGGAGGGATAGTTGACAAATGAACATTGGACAGACAGACTTTCAAAGTTTTGCTCATGTAATACATTGTTATAGAGAGGGTACTGTGTTTATTTTTTATTTAGAAAGTTTGAGCTCAGTCAAAAATATTTCAATGGACGCTATTGTTTATTTCAGAGATCCAAAACACAGTTGAAGTCTATGCTTTTGATGAACTTGGAAACTCGTCCTATTGTATTTGAAGACATTGGACGTCAGGTGTTGGCCAACAATCAGTATCGCACTCCAGAGGAGTACATCAGTCTCATTGGTATGGTTGAAATGAAAATTGATTTATCCAAAACCTAAGTTCAAAATGTATGATTTTGTCATTATAGACAAAGTCAAGATGGAAGACATTGAACGCCTAACAAGAAGAATAGTTGCTTCCAAACCATGCATTGCAGCAATGGGAAATCTTCAGAAATTGCCGACCTTGGATGAAATAACATCCGACATGGCTGATTACGTAAAGAGGATCAATCAAACGCAGAATCAAATTAAAAGTAAAACGAAATGAAAGGTTGCTTTATTGTAGAATCAAATTCCAATAATACAAGGCGTGCATTAAAACTCAATAAAACCCCATGTTTTTTAAAACCGGTCGAATTCTTTTTCCATGTAGTCTAGTCAGTAATCACATCAGTGATGACCGAGATATTGTCGGCTTGTACCATCAAAAGTGGATTTGCTGATAAGGATTTGAAGGTTGCAGTAAATATTAAGGTAGAACAGTGACGTGAGTCAAAAGCCGACATCATTAACCAAATATGCCTTGTTACAAGTACAACATCAAAATCAAAGTAGGGTAGATAGTAAGTAAAAGTATGTGGGATGAAGTGCAACTGAATGGAAGTTTTGATTACCCACACACAGCCGACAGCATATGGAACTATACTAGTATGTACATTTGATAGCATCGTACATCGTCTTTGCTCGTACAGTTGCTGATAGGACCGAACAACTTGAGTTATTTACTCATTGAATGGAGTTCATTCGTTCGTTTATTGATGGAACATGTTAGTAATGTGTATCTTGTATCGTGCATGTATGTCAATGGCATAAATTATCGTATAGTAACTACATTACATGGATGAATGGATATGCGATGATGATGACTGTGAATGTAACTAAACATAAATGCAGTTTACATCAATTCATAACCAAACTTCGTATCGTTCATAGGATTTTAATCTCGGAAACAGTTTTGACTTTTTTGACTTGCATTTATAACCCAATGTTATAATTCTATTTTGGACAAGAGACGCAACAAGTCAAGTTAACCTTGCTCACAACATCGATGGTTTCTGGTTTTAGTCTTTTGGATTGTGCACTTATACATCGTCTTGTGGTGAGTGGTGAAGTGTAGACTGTGTAGACATAGACAAGGCATATACGGCGTTTACGAAAAAGTTGGAAGGAAAACTGACCTCGGAGAAAGCGAGTTGGAGGATATCAATTCCATACAAGTTCTAAAGTATCAATTCGTCATCCCTACAGCTAGCTATACGCTCATGGTTCATCATCATCCCTTGTTGCTGGATGCAGAAGATGTAAACATTTGGAGATTCCAAGTCCAAGGCAGGAGCCAAGCCAAGTACCTGGGGTGAGCGAGCGATGCGAAATGAGAAGGGGATGCGATGCAGGAAGCAGAGTATAGGATATCCAAAATATCCATCGTGTCTCCGTGTCTGTGTTTGTGTCGTGTCTGCTCCAGACATGCTCCACCAACCAGTACAGCCTGCAACGCTGCAACTCAGCATCAAAGGCACAGGCAGGCATTGAGCAGGGTGAATGTGATGTTAGTTTTTTCCATCAACCAATGCGTACAGTGTAGTCATCGTTGCATTTTGCATTGTTGCACTATATGAAATGTATGAGCTCAGGGTGGAAATGCAATAAATGCGTGCAGTACAATCTTTCCGCACCAACAACAACGTCCGTACCTCAAACTCAAACACTTCATTTTACACTCTTGTGCCATGTACAATACGCAACAGTACGCACCAGGAAATTACTGACACCTGAATTGCACTACTGCAATTGCACGCCACAACAACCCAACAGAAACAGCAAAAGACAAGACCGGTTTAACGTTTAAAGGCAAAGTTGTTTTGTTTTGTTATTGGTGAAGTATGACATTTAAGCGGCAGGAAGAGAGATTTAACTGCTCAGGTGTTTGTTAAACTGTTACTACTTACTTCATATTCTGCAATAACTGCAAATATATTTATTGGATTCATAATTGCAAGTACAAGGGAGTTCAAAAGTGCAAGTGCAAGGTCAGTAGTCCGTTTGGGAAGCTTATCGCTTCGCTCGATAGTGTGGCTAAACTGACAACTTTTGTGTCTCGTCATACCGTCAGCGAATTCTATCTACGGTGACTCATTTCGTCATTTCCCATTTATATGATACGATGTTTTGTGTTTGTATTGTGTTGTAATGTGAACAGTTTGTGGCCGGATAAGCTTTTGTATATTTCGTAAAGGTTAGTGATCTCATACCTTACTGCCAAAGTAATCTTGCTGAAAAGACAATAAAATAGTGCGACCGACACACTGACAACACCGAACATCAACAGTAACCACGTTCGGAAGATTTTTGGCAACTCCGGTTTCAGGAATGTCGTCTATGTTGTGTTTCTTGTTTGTGCTGTACACGTACACACATTGTACACCATCATGACATGACACGGAGAATGATGTTTGCGTTTGCATGCAACTCACATACAACTTGTGTGTCTCCTATTCAAATAGTTTGTGGCCGTGTTTGAGTTGACATTTTATACACCGAAGGACCAAGCATGATGATGATGATGATGACGATGATAGTGTGCCAGTGGTTTTACTTAAACTAAAAGGACAAATGTCTGCCTGTGCCTTCGTCGTCCTCGTCTTTTGGTAAGTACGAGTATTTATTAGAAGCACTACAACTGCTACTGCCCTGTAATTATTAAATCTACCACGAAAGAAATGCTTGAAACCATTTTGGAAATACGATCGAGCTATGCTGTGGAGTTGCACTAATGAACAAATAAAAACTCAGGCTGTGGTTGACGTTTGTGAGACAACAGGCATGGAATTACTGGACAAGGTGACACTGTGACACTCATCATCATCATTTAATAGCAAACAAAGAATGCCAATCACAGTTTCTCCAGAAGAGTGCGAATGCGAATTGTGTATTTTAAAGCACTACCACACGCCTGTAGTTAACTTAGCAGGGCATGGCACTGTCTGACGTTTATGGCCTTTATGGTATCTCATATCCGCATCTTAAGTATGAAGCATGATCGAGGTCAAGTAGGGTCGTCACCCGCCCAAGTACAAAGTACAACTCTGATCTATTGATGTGCTTTTGTGCAATGTGCAATTTTCTTCAAGCCTAATTAAAAATGCAATCCTATTGTTCTTCTTGGTCGTCAATCACAAATCATCTCTCACAGTACGATCATTGCTACTGCTGCTGCTGCTACTTCTGTTACTTGACTAGCCTGCCATGCTCTTGCTCTTGCTCTCCCAGATCACTCTGTCTTGTCTTGTCTTCCGCACGTTGCCAACCCCTGCGTCTGTGAATCTGCATCTGTATGTAGCTGATTTACTTGAGGAAATAGATTTCACGAATGTGTTTTATGAAGAAGAGTTAGCTACTGTTACTGTTTGCATAATGATGTCCGTGATGTATTTATCTAGTGTCTACACGATGTGGAGATGTGGTTGAATTTCACCAAGCAGCATATTTGGTATAAGAAACATGTCGTATTTGCAAATTAGCAAATTTGATGCGAGAGAGCAACCGTCTGCCTGAGCATCGAGCAATGAGCATTGCACT
>JAQIYH010000072.1:0-14379 GCA_034700885.1 Paratullbergia callipygos | reverse complement strand
CCACACGCATCCATTGGTAGAAGCTGTCGATGTATAAACCTAAAATAGTTTTGCAAACATGACTTAATTAACGCTCTAGGGATTTCAAACTTTGCTTTGGTTTTGCTTTAGTTTTGGTGACGACGATGCTGCAAATAGTGATGAGAAATGGCAACTTTCAAATTTTGATCAAACTAAATTTTAAACTAATACGTAAGAGAGACAACAACAGCTGGTAAATCAACTCCCAAGTTTATCAGCGGTTCAGCAGACCGGCAGGCAGAGAGACAGACGGACACAACTGTTCAAGTTTTTAATCACGATCACAACTTATGTCTAATTACAATTTGTTTAAATTATTATGTAAATTAGAGCGCCGCAGATTCATGCGTTTCATTCGATTCATGATTTTCTGTGTAACTTGCCCTTTGATGTGATAAGGAATTCAACTCACACACAATAGAGTGTTCCAGTTTGTCATTCTTCTTTCCAGTTCCAGCCACGACGGAGATGATTGATGGTTCCGTTGTTGTTCCGTAACTTGCGCACACAACTGTAAAATTTCCCATTTTCGTTTCCTGCTTCCATGCTGTGCTGCTGCTGCTACTTCTTGCTGCAGTGCAGTTGTTCAATGCAAACCCTTTCTATGTACACAAAGCTTAAAACCACAAATTCTAGGGATAATATTTTAATTTTAATATTCCAAGCAGCCGACGTATTAGTCGTCTTTTGTGTGTGTGATTAATTCACGGGGTTTATACTTTTTACTACTGCCATCCTGAGCTGTGTACAATGTGCAATGTGCAAATGTGAGGAAACCTTTAATGTTATAAATCCACAATCCACGCACAAATCCATCAGCTCAGACTTTCGCCTTTTCATTTTTGGGTTGGATGAAAGCACACGCCATGTCACTTTTCGTCTTTCATCCAACTTTTCATGACATTTTATCAATGGGCTTGATCTTCTATAGTTCTGTACATGTAAACTATATAAACTGTACACAAGATACACTGCATAGTAAAGGTATAACTACAAAGGCTCAGTAACTGCATATTCTTCACCACTGTTCACGTTGTCCAGCTAATTATAAGGTTTGTTAGGCGGCCACTGTTTTGTTCATGCATCTCTGTTCACCAGCTTCATGAATCAGTACACATTCATCCCACACAACAAACATCCAGGTCAAGCATATGCTGAATGCTGATGATGATCTCAAGGAAGAGGAAGATGCCACACCAGAGCAGCAGCAGAAAAGTGCCAGAAATATCTTTTAATCTTTCGTACGTGTTGTCTACTACGACTACATTGTTAACGAGTGTGGCAAGAATTTTTAAATGATGAGCATGCATACTTGCATACTACAAATACTACTCCGATAAGCCATGAAGCCTGCTGGTCGTCGATAATCTCCTGTTCTCATCTTTGTATGTACGTACTCTGAGTACGCGCTCAATGACAAAATGAAGATTCTTCCACTTGCTTCACTGTTGCTGTCTTGCCGCACTGTAACCAGTTGACTTTTACCCTTCAATCCCCCAAAAGGAACTACATTAACTTGGACGACTGGAATAGAATTATTGTCATTCAGACTTGCTCCTCTCGTAAACAGTTATGCAGTGCAAGCTTCAATGAGAACGACACAAAAGGGCGTGCAGCATTTCTGTAAATTATTGAGTTTGGCCTTTAAACCATCACCACAAAATATTCCATTTTGTGTCTCCTTCAGCATTGACGACGACGAGACTGAGAATGAGAAGCGAAGCGGAAGCAAAACTGTGGAATTTTACTAATGATTTTCTTAATCAGGAGAAAAGAGCAGCAGCAGTCATCATTGCTTTGCTTGGTACTAGAATGTACTACAAATGTACTCGCGACAAAAGCTTCACATTTCCTTCAAAATCATGCTCATGCCTGTCTTGCATGTTGTACGGTACACACGCACAGACAACAAAATGTATGACCATAAAAGAAGAGGAAGGAAGAGAGACAGAAGACAAATCTCCATTTCACTCTTACCCATCCGCTGTAATTTCTTTTCCTCCTCAAAAAATAACTCTCTCGTCCAAAACCTACCAGTAAACCAAAAAGTTTTACCAAGAACACATTTAACAAACATGATCCTCTGTATTGTAAAAACATTTGTGTGGGTTTACTAGAATTGGGAAAACTTAACATGTGTGTGTGTGTACTCTGACACTCTGTACTAAATGTTGCAAAGGAGTTTGTAGCAGCAAAGGAGTTAAGTTAATCTCACTGGCCCATAATTTCCAAAACACGGAGGAAGATGAGGATTAAATTGTCAGCGTCTTTGCTGCTGCTGCTTGCAACAAGTACGAGATGTTGTGGTATTTAATCCGGGTATCAAAATTGTAACTACTGCTGAAAGTACAAAAGTTTCTTCGTGTCTTTGGTCCGCTCGTCTGAACAACAGTTAGAAAGAAAGAAAGAAAGAAAGAAAGATTAGGATTAAAAGATCGTGCTTGGCATAAGGATCATTTGCACGTTGAATTCGTCTTTACTACAATATTACAGAGTCTCACATTCTACTCCTCGTCTTGAGCAAATAAATATTTCCATACAGTAATTAAAGTGTAAAAATTACTTGCAAGATCATGTCGTATAATTCACTCAACACACACTGACGACGACGGTGACATTCTTCTTTCCATTTCTACAATTCTTTCATTGGCATCTTGGCAATTGTCTTCTTACAACAAGATGCGCTTGTTTAAGATTTAATTCAGAATAGGAATATTTTTGGCTGCTTAAATCTTTCTGCGAGTTGACTACTAGTTGACTCGTTATACATTCTGGATGCAAGATGAAAGAAGCACACGAACGTGTAGTCCTAGCTCACGACTGCACGAGACGAGTACGAATTGACTTACTGAATACTAGAATTAATTACACTGCACAAGCAGCCAAGTGAACCATGACGGAGGAGAGGAGTCCAAATCGAATGTGGACAACAGTATTTATAAGAAACTAATCCGAATTCCATATTTTTCTCATCATCTTCAATCTCCATTCTCTGCCTGCCTGCCAGAAAATGAAATGTCATCTTTTTTGCTTTTGTAGTACTTTTATACGTATTAATATCCAACATGGTATACGAGTATGAAGTAGTAATAGGTAAGAGGCTTAACTGTCATTTTCTTGATTTCTCACACATCATCGTGGATTTGAAAACGAATCTTTCAAATGCGTAATCATCTGTCTACTCCAGCCGTGCATTGCATGCAGTGTACTTGAAGAATGAACGGACGGATCTCACGCCCGACGCGCCCCTTTTCTTCTTCTTCTTCTTCTGCTATTGACAGCTTAGTCATTGCTCGTGTCCCTGCTTTGCCTCTCTTTTGACATCTTTCATGGTTATTACAAGGAGAGAAGAATGAGTTTCATTCATAATTCTAAATCCAGTCCCAATGTCATTTTAATTCGGGCCAAAAGTAGAAAAGAAACCAATTTGTCCAATTCATTCTCGCAGACGTCGCACATTAATACTCGAATCCTTCTCCTTCTCGTTTTTGCAGTAGTGCGTGCAGCGAAGAAGTTGGTATTGAATCTTGAATCTGCTGAACACTGAACAGTGCCAGTGCAGTGTTGTCTGCAATGTAGCGAACACTAGAAATTGAAATGCGACTAAATTAATTCAGGCAGTCATTTACAATTCAATTAATTTGAATTCAGAGATTCAACTGTACACCATGCAATTAATAAATGTCATTATTCTCTGCTCCATAAAGGCAGGCATGATGCAGATGCAGTATGCATGCAGAATGCTTTTAGAGTATGTCGATTAATTTTGGCAGAATTCAGGTGGGAAATATGTGAAATATTCGAGAAGAACGCACGTACTACAAAATTGTACATTGAAATTCGTCGCCAAGCTATAAACTGGCAAACGACGACGACGACGACGAGCAGCAGGAATTAAGCTTAATGTAGACAAAATAGTTGTAATAATCCAATGCACATACGACGACATGTGCACAATATACAGCAACAACAATTTAGAAACACACCGCCACAAATTCCTTTCCAAAGTATATTACAAAGTTTATTTGCCAATTAGAATCCGGAGAATCTTTAGATTCCAACTTCTTGTACATGTATAAAGGAGCAGTGCGGGCGAGCGAGTAGTGAGTGCCAAGTCACAAAAGACAAACCAAACTACAATACAACAAAAACGAAAATGAAGTAAAATGTGTTGTTTAGTGTTTTGCTGACTTAATCCCGTTGGGACTGGAAACACCAAAAATTGAGTTTCACGCGACGACGACGACCACGACACACGTTCTTCAGAAATTACAAAAGATTACTTGTCCATCAACTGAAGCACGGCGGTGGCGGGTCGATGTCTTACTTACTACAGAGTACAACAAACTGCATTAGTGTGTAATGAAATTTACGTGTTGTGTAATTGAATTCTTTTTTATTGTTCTCTTCTCTTTCTATTGCCTTTTGTTGTGTACGCGTGTTCCTGGATTTTGTTTACTTTCTTTCACTACTCAACAGCAGCGGCTGCACCAGCAGCGAAGATTGGTTTGATGCGTGTGATCTTTCCGTGTCTAACTATTTATCAGTGCACTGGCTCAAGTCAAAATACTTGGAAAAAGTTTAAAGTGATCTCGTGTATTGTGAAATATTGCGATCGGCTTGTGCTTTTAGTAGCAGCGACATTCTTTCGGGAAATCGACAATTATTATTATCGTGTAGCAATGCAATCATCATAAACATCAATGTACTGTACTGTACTGTCGTTGCTAATTGATGGAAGTTGAACCCCAAGTGACTCATTCTTCTATCTGCCACGATCGTCAATTCATTTATGCAGCAAGGAGGCGAACGTGTGTAGTGTATGTAAAACCAGTGGCAGTACTTTAGACACACAAAGTTTTGCAATGTAGAAAAAAAGAAATGAAATGGAAAACATCATCCATCATCTGCCGTCGTCGACGAAATGACTTTGTAATATCGACAAAGATGATATTCTATATTTCTCATACGAATCGAGGATTAGATTCCATTCAAAACTGTGTTTGGTTCTTTTTCTACTTGCTGCACACTTTTTACTACATTTGCAATTCAACCTTCTTTTCAAACCCCTTTTCTCGTCGTGTTTTCCATCCTAAGGTGTCGTATCGTACAACACAATCGCATAATGTAAAGAATATTGAATTTTTATATCAAAACTTTTTTCTCCCGTCCGTCGTATTGTATTGCATATTGTATTGCGTTGCATATGAAATGTAGTGTAAACATGTAATATAAATACGTAATTCTATTAGACGAGTGTAGTGGGAGAGACGAGAGAGAGAGAAGATCTTTTCAGTCTCGTGTTTCGTCAGTTGAAATGCATTTTATTGATTCCTTTATTGGAGTAGAATACTTTCCATGCTTGTTGTTCTATCCAGGAAGTGAATGCACACATCGCATAGGCAAACACTTTGCACTACATTCTACACTTTACATACGTATTGAATTTTATCTCATCATGGCTGGATTCAAGTTGCTGAGCATGGAGAACGTGGTGGCTCTTAATGAACATTCGCAACTAATTTCTAGTCTGATGATGGAAATTGAGAAACTAGAGTGTGTGTAGTAACAAACTGACTTCAAACTGGAGGTTGGATGGTTATTGGAGTTGATGTGAATGTGAAGGCAAGAAGAGGAGATGATGATGATGTAAATGTCAACTTCACACACATTTTGTGGGAGTTTATTGAAAACACACTACTTTGAACATGTTGGCTTCTTATTGCCAATGCTATATTGGTGTTTGGAAATTTCAATTTGTTTCATGCTACCAAAGGACGAGGTTTACACTACAAAGGTTTGGCTTGATAGAAGGTATAGCAGGCAGGCTTGAGTCTGTGACTGCCATGTGACAAAAGCAACGGTAGTAAATAATCCACACAATAGAACTTTCATCATCGTCAGAACAGAAGGAATGTAAAGTGAAAGCTGGTGGAAAACTCATCAAAGGTAAAACAATGAGTTGCCTTGCATTGCATTGGTTTGGACTGTGTGATTGAAGTCTTTAGTCTCGTTCTCAGCAATTATTCACTTGCCTCACTGGTCTTGTGACTCGCACGGTTTGAGAATAAATTGTCGTTCTGACTCGGATGAGATTGCAATCATTTCACTCTAATGCATACAAGGATTGATATTCTGAAACCGTACTCGACGTGCGTACAAAGTTAGAGTCTCGACTTGACAAAGTGTCTTGGCAAGAAGTTTAAGCAGTGCGCAGTGAAATAGATCAAATTTACTTTACATAACAGTACTAAAAGAAATTTACAACTTTATCAATTGAATTTGTAGTACTCGTATAAAAGTAGTCATAAAAGTCATAAAAATGGGGAACTTGACAAAATGATTGTGAATCTTTTCAAGAACTTTTCGCTGGAAACTTTTTACAGCAAACTCATCCATTCATTTGTTGTTGTATTCAATTTTGCTGACGAAATTTTGATGTTGTTGGTGTAATTGTATGTTTTCCATTCTGCAAAGTTTGCGCTTCTGATTTCTTTTATTCGAACATTTCTCCAACACAACCATGAAATAAATTGACGCGTTGTTGCTGCATTGTTGTCCTGCTTCATTGTACAATAATACAACTGCACAGAGCAGAGAAGGGAAAGTGTGAAAGGATCCACTTCACAAGAGTCATTACCAAACCATCCGGAATTCTGATGTGTGTGTGATGTGTGCATGTGTCCACACTTATTTATAGATTTTGACTCATCATCATCATCATCATCATCATTGTGACCCGAAACCTGCCGATTTGTGATTTATTCCTTTTGCAATGCAGTGTGGTGGGAAAATGGACAAAAAAAATGACTCATCGTCACCAATTTTGATTTTTCTCTCGTCTTCCTCTCGTCGATGACGGAGCACAAAGTAAATATAAATACAATTAGCAGGCGGCCCATGAATTGGGAAAATGGAACAGAACGCGAAACTCGTTGTCGCTGTGCTGAGTGCAGTCATGTTTTGCATTTGTGTGTCCAAGTTCCGTCGCCTCGTTGTTGAAATATCAAGGAAGTACACAGCAGCAGCTCCCCTTCTTCTGTACCATGCAACTATAAATCTGTAAATCTCTTATTTACTGTGAATAATAAATATGTATGAGATATTTTTGCCTCGTCTCTCCACGACGGTTCCTCTGCTGCATGAACGGTGGTGACCCTTTTATCCATTCACAATCGTAAATCGTAATGATTTTGTTATGCTATTGTAGCTTTTGTGTTCACACTGCTCTCCCTCTTCGATTCGGTGGTGTATGATTGTTAAATAATAGAGTTTGCAGGAGGAGGGTCGCATCTCGCATGTGTAATTCGAAGTGCGAATAAAATGTGTGTAATTATTTCATTATGGGTGAATTGGGAGATGGGCTCATCTTTCAGATAAATGAGACGTCAATGGTTTAGTGTAGAAATGTGAGTCGGATGAAGATGTCGATGAGATATTGGTCCAGTTTCCCTTTCGTCGTAATTTTCTACTCGAGTTGGCCAGCGAATTGTTTTCAATAGCCAACAACAACGTTGTTGTTGGGAAGGAAAGTGAAAGCAACATCGTCAACTATTTCAGTATAATGGCACACGATGCGAGTGAGATGGAGATAATGATCAACCTGTGCATTAATGAGCAGTCGAGTGGTAAATGGAAGGAGGAAACCCTTTCCTCAAGTAGAATCTCGAACATTTTTGCATAATAATGATTTAGTACTGCACCAGAAGCATTCTCGTCCTCCACTACGAATACAAGTTATCATTTTTCTATCGTTGTGGTCGTCTTGAGGCAATTGCTACTGCTACTGCTACTGCTAGCAGAAGTAGGGATCAGTTCATCTTGTTTGTTGGAATTCAGTGTGCGAAGAAAAAATGCACCACCACCAATGTAAATGTACCAATGTCAAAATGGAGAAGAGATACGGCGGAGGTGTTCATAAATCAAGTTGATATTATTAAAAAGTAATACATGCGCAGCATTACTGGTGGTGGTGGTGGTCGTGGTCGTGTTAGTATTGTGGTGGGCTACATTCGATATTCGTGGTTGTACTAGGAGGCAAGTTAAGAAAGCTGTTATTATGTATTAAAAGGGTTGTTGAGTTGTTGTTTGTGGCCGTGTTTGAAGAACGACAAGCGGAGGAGGGTGAATTCATACTTTTGTATTGTATGTGTACGTGTACGTCTCAAATTTCCTATTTTTGTGTCTCTTGTTTCTTTTCGGTTGTTGTTGCTGGTATTGGAATTGGTAGTAAAGTGTAGGGATCATTACTGTACTCGTACTGTGTACAGTAGTATAGAAGAATACACGAAGGGGGAAGAAGAGGAAAGAATTATATTTGAGGTAAAAATTCCGAAAGTAAATCATTTCCTTGTCTGCTTACTCGCATTTCGACGAGGAGCATTTAATGTCTGCAGCTGGTCTTTTCCTTGTTTCTTCTTCTTCGTCTCCTTCGTCGTCGTTCCTTCAATTACTTGCAGAGGAAGCCTTGCGGTTGCCTTGCCCGTTTCTTGTGGATTTTGTTTTTAAATGCATAATGTGGATGTGTCGACCTGACTTGGCTGGTTGGCAGGCGAGCAGGCATTGCATTGCCTTGCATTGTGGTATGCACACGTTTACATTGTGACATGAGTGACACATGTGCGGCCCACACTCTCTCGCCCCCTTTTCTTCAACAGTATTCCAGCAGTGAAGAATGCAAATCTGGTCGGCCAAGTATTGACTGCACTTGGGTTCATGTGAGTGACTCATGTAGAAAATCCCAGTGAATCAATGAGTACATGAAATTAGCATGCTGGTAATAATTACGACAGTTTAATTGGCACTTGTTACCTGCTGCTGCTGCTGCGAAATAAACTCGTGGCAAGACTTCAGGTCAAAGTAAAACAGCATAGGATGGAAAACAAGTTTTAAGTAAACAAAAGACTCATGCTCATGTTCACATGCAAAAAGTTGAAGTGGGAGGCGGAGAGGGCAAAATGATCAAATATCAAATGTTAATTATACAAACTTCTCATTTGTATAAAGTTTCAAAAGTTATGAACACCAGCAAGAAAACAACAACTTGCTTTCGTTTTGTAAGGTTAAAGTTTTGAATTTTCAATTAAATATGTGCGGGCAAAAAGATTCACGTTTGCATAAAGTTCACAACATGGTTTGATCCCAAGTTATTGTGCAAGAATTCAAGACTCAAAACGCAGACGGCATCATATTGATGAACAACAATCAAACAATAATATTTCCTTGTAACGATCTTCAAAACTTTATCACAATCATGAATCGCGAACGAATGCTTATTCAATGGAGTCGTCGCGGAAACATTCTGTTGATGTCTTTATTTGGACAGATATTGATCTCTTTTTATTGTCCCACACAATGCAATGCACAGGAGCAATGCAATACGATACGAGAAGATGTATTTTATACTAAATACAAGCACTCTGATGTTGTTGCACGTACGCCCGATGTTTTTCACTTGGTTTGACAAATAAGAAACGATGCCACCTTTGAGACATGAGACATGGCAATAGAGGGAACAACTGACGATGAAGCGAGCAGAATGAATGAATGAATGAATGAATGCACACAGCCACAGCGGCGGCAGGAGCAGCACGCACATAAAAAGCAGAGTCTAATGTTACAAGAGAAAGTATGTTTCTTTGAAATCGAACTTTCTGTATTCGACAAGTTGTACGAAGACACAAGCCGACCAACAACTGTGATGCATGCATGCATGGTGCAATATTTCTGCCAAACCAGACATTATTTGCTGCCTCCTCCGTGAGACCGTGAATCTTCTTCTTCTTCTTCTTCCTCCTTGAATGCAAAATGCACATTCTAATCTCATGTCGTACATCTTCTGCTACTACATTCAGCAGTGGTGTACATATTCAAGTATGAAACACGAAACACAGTTTGTGTACTTGTAAGACGTGCATGTGTGTACGTTACGGTTGACTTTGTTCGTGTATTTAGCTTTGTTATTTTATGGCAGCAGCAGCAGCGCTCTTTTCTTCTTTATGAGCTTCTTTTTACCTTTTACCTTCTTCAAGAAGAGTTTATTCAAAGAAATGTATTTCTATTTCTTGGTTCTCCAAACGATGGTTAATGTTTCCTTTATGGTTGGGAATCTCTTTATATTTAAAAGGGGAATTTATTTCTGAGAAACTGATCATGTCAACTTGGAAGATTCTGAAAAAAAATGTTGAAGGTACTCGGTTGACTTCTGCCTGTCTGGGTTTTTGGAATGCTGAAAAGATGATGATGACAAGGAGAGTTCAAAGAGGAAGGGATTCCAAAAATGAAACGATAGTTATTTACCTGCTACGACATAGGATTGAGTAGGCACGTTTTACGAACCAAAATCATGAGATTATAGAAGTCAATGCAATGTCGTCGGTACAAGTTGAGGAACGTATGTAAACGAATTTTCTCCTTGGGCGCTTTACTATCTTTAGAGGAAGGGAAGCAAGCTTCTTGTGAATGCAAAATCCCAGTTTATCACTTGCCGAACGTAATATTCTTTCTTTCATTCCTGGAAGAGTGAACAGTTCTCCTTTCATCATTTTCATCATGATCATCTGGTCCAGGCTCTGTCGGCTCAAAGTGTATGAGTACAAACGAAATCTTGTCCGACTGGAGCAAACACGTTCCTCATAATTTGTGTGTATTGACAGGTTTGTAACGGCGTGAAAATATACAAATGTAGTCGCCTCCAATTTATTGAAGGTCTTTGAAGGATATGGAAAGAAGTTGGAAGCATGATTTATTTTTGTACATTTAAATCATGTTCTTGAAAGTCCACTCCGGACTCCGACAAATAGCGGCTGCATGCGTACATTTCATGCATACAATCATTTCATACAGTAGTGCGGAATGAAATAGGAGAATATATCTGTCAACTGCAGTTGAATTTATTGCAAAATTGGCGACAACTTTTAAAAAGAAGAAAATGACTCGCATTCGTATTTCGAACTCGTGTTTGTCTGTTAAAGTTAATATTACTATACGTAATACGCACGCACAAGTACTTGAGCCGCCACTCATGACACTCGTACAAGACTAATGCAGAAATATTGCAGTCTACCAAAACATGTGTGCTGTATATTCTGCATACGTAGACGTACAGAAAACTGTATAACGTCAGACAAATGGCAAATGTATTTGTATTTGTTGTATTTCTTGGCTTTGGACTCTCGCCTCATTTGAAGAATATTTGGCATTGTTCATTGTGTTTTAAACATTCTACAGTCATTCGATCCCCAACAGCAGCAGCAGCAACAGCTGTAGAAATTCACGTTGTAATGTGAAGACGGCGGTGGATCGGTGGATGGATTCGTTGTTGAAATGTAGATTGCACGTTTGCACTCACAAATTCACAATACATACATGCAATACTACAAAAGAAGAAAGAAACGACCGACACGTGTCAGTCGTAAACAAGCAGATAAAAACTCCCAACATTGTATAATGGTTTACTATTTAGTACAGAAGAGTACGCAAATGATAATGATTTCTTCCAACTAAACGTTGTTGGCCAATTTAAATTTTGCCGCATTTCCACGCCACGCCACGCCATGCCACCCATCATCAAAATGATTGTCATTAATTTCGGGGGAAGATGCATGGAGCCATTTCATTTAATACGAGCGCCACATTTCTCATTCCCTGAATTCTTATTAAAAGAAAAAAAACTGCTGCTGAAATAGTACTAAAAAAAGTTGCGAGTTGTGGGGAAATGAGAAGGAGAGAAAGTTAAGAAAGTGAATTGTGGATAGGAAAAGAGTTGCATCAATCTCCGAGACAGGAATGATGAGATCAGATCCATTATAGTGATGATGATCGTTGTGGTGGCAAGAGAAGAGAGACTTGGCTGAAGATTGTATTTTGTTTCTTGTTTCTTCCTTGATATTATTGCACTTGGCTTCTTCAAACACAAAACTAAAGGGCAGTAATAAATAGGAGAAGGAAAATATTGTTTTAGCCATTCGGACCTCAATAACCTCAAGCGTACCACGAAGAAGGAACGAAATACGAAATGGATTTGAATCTTTTTATGGGTTTGTGAGCAGGGAAAAATTGACCACACTGCTCAGATCCTAACCATGACTTTTATGAAACCAACATAATCTCAAACCTTTGCATGGCATGTCATGAAACTAAATCTCATTCTGCCCACAATCCATCAAAATTAATCCCAAATTCTGCTCGACGAGACTTTGCATGTCCTGCAACTTTTATTATGGAAATGAATTTGCAATAATCACGTTTGCTTATTGCGTGTGGACTATTCTGTAGAAATTATAAAGCCCACACGCTGTGCTTTCACACTTTCACGTCTCATTTGACTCCAAAATCCAATCCTTCATTCAAAATCTTGTATGCCAATCTTTGGCGATCTTGTGGGAATTAAGTTACGTCGTTCGTGTATTCATAAATATCTCCAAGTGGGAAATGAAATTAAGGTTCGGTTTTTCATATACGTAAAAGAAGCAAATAAAAAAACGGCAAATGGCCAAGTGTGATGCGACATGTGAGCGAACGCTCACAAACAGTGAAGACTGGCAAATGAGGCAAAGTGACGGCGCGATGCATTCGCCGTAAAGAAATAAATTGGACATTTGTTATGATTGCTATTCATATTCATGTCTAGTCAGCCTCTTTTCATTGTCATATTCTCAAGTGTGCCATTACGAAACATGAAAGAGATACGTCAAGTATGCACTGCAGCAGAAGTAAGAAAATGTAAAGAAAAGAAAATGAATCCTTATCACATCACATTTACATTACATTACAGAATGGGTTTTGGAGCAAAGTGGCTACAATCACAAAAGTCATTTGTGTAGTGCCGTATGAAAGCGAGATTTAGTGAAGTGTAAATTAAATAATGTTCGTCTGTCAATGTCATGTCATGCTTGCGTGTTGTATTGATACTTTACCCCGCCGCATCATCGCATCTCTGCATTCTACTTCTCCTTGAGTAACTTTCATTTAGCCCGCTCGTCTTCTGCATCTGCAGCAGCGAGAAGATGAGTGATAGCATGACAAGTTTTTTTGGTAGGCGCGAATGGGGAGCGTCGGAAATCAAAAATCTCGATTCGGATTTTGCACTTGTTTACTCGGTCGATATTGAATTTTTAGTGGAATGTTTATGGATGATAGCGATGCTTAAAAGAAATGAGGATGTTGACAGGGCCAAAATTTTAAGGCTGAAATTCTAAACTATGAATTTTTCTCTATATTTCAGATTGAAACAAGTAAAGATTCTAAGAAGGTGGTTTCCAAAATGGCTTCTGGTGGTCAGCAGCGACAACAGTTCGGCAGGAAATGTAAGCAATCTCCGACTCTTTTTGATTTTGGTTTGTGTACACTTTCTGGTATTATTGATTAAGATGGATGAGATGAGGAAAGATGGAGGGGAGAAGGTTAATTTCGATTCTGTATTCATACTCATGTACACTTGTTCTGTTCCAACAAAAGTAAGTCATTCGTGTTCCGTCTGGATTAAAGAAGGGTCGCGTTTCCGAGGAACTCAGCCGTCTACAACTTGATAACATAATTCCAATTCATTATCAATTTAATTAGAATCTGACGATTAGGTTCTTGTGCTTATATATGTGAATAGTCAAGTCAACATCAGCATTGGTATTGTTTGTGGCATTCGGGCTCGTGATGGTCTTGAGTGAGCCCACATTTCTCATCCCACAGAACTCTGAGCACACATTTGAGTTTTGACTTTTGTGAGTCAGCAATGCGCAGTTCAAACTCTTTTCGTGGTCATTCTCTAATGCAATCTCACTGCAGGAGGTTAATATTTCTCTCAAACTGCTGCATGTGGAATTCCATGTAATAGTAAAAAATAATGTAATGTCATGTAACCATGAATTGTACACAAAATGTAATCCAAGTAGTGTTCGTCATGTGTGCTTTAAAAAAATCATGCCTTTAGTGTTGTACATGGAATCGTAAAAACTGGGAATCTTTTCATGTCCATCCATTTACACAATGCACAATGCACTTCCATGTCTCTCACTGCAACTCTCTGCTGCACTGGAACATTCAATCCTGCTGAGTTATTTATTTTATTGTTACACAGCAACCAATCAAATGCACGGCTGAGATGATGACTCGTCTGTGCCTGTGCTGCACTTGTTAACTTTTGACTCTTGTGATTATTGTTGGATAAATATTGTTATTGCAGTGATAATCCCTTACCATACGCAGTAGAAGAAGAGACCTCACAAAATCTCGAATCTTACACAGTGTATAGTGTACACAGTGAAGGTGTGGTAGAAAGAACATTTTCATTGGGAAATGTAAACTCTCCACGCATTCATTGCGACTGTGATGGAATTAAATCTGTAATTTATGACTGTATTG
>JAQIYH010000071.1:0-14541 GCA_034700885.1 Paratullbergia callipygos | reverse complement strand
AGCGCACAGATTCCAAAAATTGAAAGTACAACTGCATAATTAAATTGTAACAAGCAGAATTGAATTCCACCCAAGAAAAATACTGTAAACTCCGAGTGCCCCAAGAATGGAAAAACTGATGTATAGACAATGATTCGATTTGGTTGTAACATCAAGTAAAAGCAAAAGATTTGAACCAATGTTGGATGTACGAGTGCAAAACATAAGACACATTTAAGTAAAGTTTCCAGATGTTGATTCCATCTCAGATCAGTTGACGACACATTAGCTTTGGTATCCTTATCTTGTACCCAATATAGATCTTGAAACCTTGTCGAGTACACAACAATACGATTTATAAAATTTATAAGATCATCACAAAGATACAACGCTCCTGCCTCAAGAAGTGCCGTCAATATCAATGCTGTTATCAGAACAATACTCAAAAGTAACATCATGGGTTCAAATGTAAATGGATATGTTCCAGCTCCAATAAGTATTGCCCGATCTAGGAGAATGATGACGAAAAGTATTGTTCCACAAAGTGTTTGGAATGAGACTATGAATTTGAGTCTGGATTCACTACGAACAAGACGTTGTTTCTTGTAATCCCAATAAAATGGCATTGCACACAAGAAATTACTATAATTTACACAATGACCAAAATAATGAAATACGTTTTGAGAATACATTTTTATATACAGCACAGAATGACGCGTGACCACTTCATGCAGATACTAAACGTCCAACTATTGCCAATCACCATCCATTTGATTTGATCCATTCGAACTTCAAGTCACATTAATCACCTTGAAAATATTTACTGGCGAGCACACGGGCATAATGGTGAGATTCATGAATTTCAACGTTTTTATTTATGGGACTGGTCGTGAGCTGACGAGAGTTTTATTGCCTCTGTTTACCTTCATCCTTCATGTAAAATTAACATCCAATTCAGCTTCAGCATTTAGCTTGCTTTATGGTGTCGAACAAGACGACATAATATTGGTATAATAATGGCTTGCAACGAGTCAGACATGAGATGTGTGCGGCTGTGCGGATGTGTGGGCAAAGTTGATAAAACATTAAATAGTTTTTCACATTTTTCATGGAGCGGAACTCGGGACAGACTTTCCATGTCGCTTGTTTCAACATATTTAATAAAAAATTATACTTTGAGCAAGAGCGCAATTTCATATTAACACCTTTTATTATTACGGATTTCTTCGCATACGTTTGCAGACAAAACGGGCAGACACACGGTCGCACATACGAATATATATGTTATAAAATTAATGAAGTTTTATTTCATATTCCACATGAGTCCAATACTAGAAATGTAAACGTTTGAACATTTCAAATTTTGAACGTAGAATGACAAGAATATGGTGGAATACATCTGTATTGAGACAAATCCAAATCAATCCAATTTAATCCTGAAATGTATAAAAGCAAATCAATCACCATTATTTTTAGTTTGTTTTAGGCAACCATTTTATTTAGTATTTGGTAACAAAGTATTAGTGCATACCTGAATACCTTGACCATTTAATTTTCATTCCATTGTATGGACAGTTTCTTTGAAACCACCGTTCCTATTATCCTCACTATGACCACGACCATGACCATGACCATGATCACGACCCTGACCCTGACTATTAGCTCCAGCTCCAGCTGTTAGCTTAGATTCAAGTACTTTCAACCAAGACGACATCGTTCCATGCATAAAATCTTCATCAATCAGATCGAAATATTTTCCAAGAGCAATGAAGACAGTGATGAAAATTGTAATGAATACAATACTTTGACACATGAGTGCAATGAAGTGGAACAGATGACGACAAAACAGAGTGGCAATAAAGATGGCAATCAATGCAACCAGGACAAATTGTACAAGGACGAGGCCTGAAATTTCTTTGTCCACTCCAAACGATGTGTTGATGAAGACTTGCATTGTTCTGCTTATAGAATGAATTGGCTTACTCGAGTCTGTACACTTTGGCCTAATAGGAATATTTCTGACCACGGGAATTTAAAGATCTTTGGTCGAATTTCACAATGACACAAATTAGACGGGATCTCGTACAGAGATCTTTTCTGCGCACACTGGCATTTTAATCACCTGCCATTCCATTGAAGATTTTATCAGTTTGGTACAGATTTCTTATCAAATGTTTTCCCACAGCACTTCCATGGATTCAATGCAGAAATACTTTTCTCAAAGTCAACAAAACCTTGCCAGTATAAAGTATGATTTTTCCAACAACATTCAAACTTGTGATAGTTCTAATCTTGCCCCAATGTCCAATTGTAAATGAGAGAGGACGACAACCCTTCAGATAATATTTTACCATAAAATGTCGATCTCGGTCAGAGATGTTTGGACATCGTTTCCATGATTTAATCCAACCTGCCGATGCTTTATCAATCATTCCAATCTTGTAGTACATCACTGCTTGGTATGATAGTGTAGCAACTGATGCGGTAAATATTGTAATGATTCCTGACACACTAAGATGATGACCGTACATGATGAGTGCAACATTACATACCACTGACATGCAAAGTAATATGGTAAAAAGTGGTGGAGTTGCATATGTACTTCCATTGTTAATGTATGAAATGATGACTTGAAGGCATTTGTAATGTAGCAAAGAATGTGACGGCTGTCGAAGTGTTGGGATCCTGTATGCACTTCTGGTACAAGGGCTGCAATGATTTATTTTCATTGTGATTAGATTTCATCAATCATTTCAACGGTCACTTTGATCACAATCACAAGAGGGCAGAAATTCTAAACTTACTTGATCTCTTTCAAAAATAATGTCAATCCTGAGACTAGAATGACACTTCCACTAATAACAGCCAACATAATTCCCCAACATATTTGTATAACTACTACGATACCTGAGCCCAAGAAAAGTACAAGCAGAAGTGATGGTTCCAAAATTGGTACAAGAGATGCAACCAGGATTTGACGATGTGGTTGAATAATTAAATAGTAACAGAATAATTGTGTCACACTTGGGTAAAGTAAAGCCAAGTAGTAAACTGTTTTCAATAATATTTCTAAAGAATGAGTCCAACGCTTATCAGGCTGGGCACGTTTCTTTCCAACACGAATCGCATATTTCACTAAATCATGTACAAAGAAATCCAATAATGCAAATACCACAATTGAGAAACAAAAAATTGAATTACTTCACCTTCAATTCTCTTAAAGAGTCCCAAGACCAAATTTACACCTTGAGACACATCATCAGGCACTACTTGAAAACAGATACCAATGAAGACTGACATTGATATTGTAATCAGACCAATAGCTCCAACTATTATACCAATGGTTCATATGTGTAGTATCCTTTTCCAATTAAAATCAAACGTTCAAGTACAATGAAAATGAAGACAATCAATGCAGCTAGATTACACACTCCTATAAATCTTTTAAATTTTGATTTTGTGGCTGTAAGTGTGTACTCTTTGGGATTCCAATCAAATGGTATTGCACAAACAAAACTGGCGTAGTCGGCGGACTGTCCGAATTGGCGGATGATTTTCTTGGAGAGCATATTGCCGATGCCGATGGACGGACAATGAAGTTGAGTTCATTGGCAACGAAAGAGTAGCAATGATAATGATGCACTTGAATTACTTTACGTTATGTAGCAAGTCTCATTGCATTGGCATGCCTTGGCACTTGGCAATTGGCATACATTTTAAAGGGCATAAACGGAAAGTGGAGAAACAGAAGGAAAAGAAATGTACGCAAAGTGACAAGGTTTTGCACTTTCTTCACAACTCAACTGGCAACTCAAATTCATCCGCAAACGAAATCACGTAATCTATTTATAAATTATGTATGCAACTATGCAATATTCATCGTTACAATTTTAGCTGAAAGTTTTTAGATGCCTCCTGATTTGTTAGCTGTTACGCCTCCAAATGGACTAATAATTGAACGGTACATTTTCAAGCCATATAAATTGACTTTAACTTAATGTAAGTGTCTAATGATGTTTCTACTTTCTAATGCAAAATTTTTCTAAGATTAGGTACAACTTTAACTGTAAGGAAAAGAATTCTATCCACAACTTTCATACTACTTGTAAGTCTTATGGATTTACTAAATTGTTCAATTTGAAAACATATAGGACGACATGCTTTTATGTATTTTGACAGCAGCATTCTGTCTGCCCTGCTGCAGGTGATACCTGTGCTTGGTCTGCAAGTAGTACAATGCAGCTGCTGCGACCATGACTTCATCCATTTCTTTGAGTAATGGTCAAGTTGTCCAACTTTGTAGTATACAACGGATTGAATAAAAATGATGACAATTGAAAGTGAGGCAATGGGTAAGATTCCGAAACCAAATTGGTGTCCGTAGAGTAAAATGATGAGATTACAAGTGATTGTAAGAATTAAAATCAAGACTAGGCCAGTTGGAAGTAGGTACGTAGAAAGATGACTTGTATTCATTTGGATTATTTGTTGACATCGATAGTTGAGGATAGAGTGAACAGGAGTTCTGAATGTGCAAAATGTGCATGGTTGATTTGTAGGTGGACTAGAGATCAAATATCAGTTACAATGAATTAGTACAGTGAATCTGCATATACTACATGAACTTGGTCGACTTGCTTGCACTCCTTCAGAAGAAAAATCATTCCATAATCCATACACGTACAACATTCAAGATTATAACTACAAGCAACTAGAATTACTTTCCAGAATTACTAGAATTAATAAAGATATTGAAACATGCAAATCTGGAAGATTCCTACAACAATATCAAGTAGCAGTGAATTAGCCGCCGGCTCCATGAACAAGTAAAAACAAAAGCATTGAGCCAAAATTGGATGAGTTGCTGCCATCAGAATTTCAGAATGGTCATTGGCATGAGAATATTTAGTTCATTCATCCAATTGGTGTAACTCGTTCCTGAGTTTGTGTCACTCATAAAATACCGATCTGAAAATAAATTAAAAGTACGTACAATAATATGGAACAACATTCCTTCACTACCTTCAACTCTTTTGAAATATTGCAAGAATTGATTCGTAAATGTTATGTAATCAATGATTACTAATCATCCAAAATGATACAAATTACAATGGATATAGAAAGTGGAACTGACAAGGTAGTAGGATGGCCTAATGCAATAATGAATGGCTTAAGTCAACAAACTATTTATTTATGAATTAATCATTAATGTCAAGTACTACAATCTTTCTCAGGCATCAGGCAAAATCAAAAGATCGTAGCATTATCAGAGACAATACATTTCACTAATGTTCAAGTCATATGTGTTTGATAAAAAAAATAGCAGGAGTTCGAATCAAATTTCGTGTAACAGCTCCGACGCCGTACAAATGCAGGAACGCAACTCAATTCATGAGAATTATATGGTTTAAGAAGCGTTATTCAACGTCGTGTGGTATAGCCACATGAGACTTTGACAATCTGAAACTTGGCACATGACCATCATTTGGGATCGTCTTTATGGTGAAATAACTGATTTTATGAAATCAACTGATAAGCTGACATAGTTACCTTGTGAGATGGAAAAGATACCGATGATGATTAAGATTAAAATCACGGATTTTTGAGGCAAATCTGATAAGACGGATGGCCCGTAACTATCGATTTTAGAATTTCTGCAAAAACGAGTCATGTTCAACCCGTTGTCACGAGAATTGGGGTTTGTGACCAGAAACATACCCATTTAAACAGCGTTGGATGAAATTTCATCCAATTTCGAAAAACTTCAAATTTATGAAACAAACAAGTTATGGCTCATCCGTCTTATCAAATTTGCAATGGCAATTGCACTCTAACGTCAAGCATCCGTGATTAAAATCATTGGCGGATAAGTGACATGCTGGTAATACAGTGCAGCTAGGATGAGTATTCTTATGTATGTACCAATGATAGCAATGCAACCGAAACACATGTCAAGACAAAGCGTCCATTTGATGTTGGATTTAGTACGAATTATTTTCCCTTCTTTCTCATCCCAATAAAATGGTATGGAAAAGATGAAGTACTAGCTTGCATTGATGCTCAGTGCCAAGTATTTGTACTGTCGTTTAAGAAACATTACTGTAGATTCCCAAAAGTTCGCACTTCTTGCAGCAGTACCTTCTTCCTTCCGAACTGATAATCTAACAAAGATTTGAATAAGCAATCGGCGTCTTCAAAATATTTTATTGTCCTACTTGACGTCAATGCAATTGAAAATGAATGGCAAGAGGCGTCTGAAATTTCGAATCAATCGAATACAGAAGGCAAAAATAATAGTAGAAGTAGTATCAGGGGGGAGTAGATGCAAAATTATTTGGAATATTCACAGTCTGTTCTTTTGTGCAGAGACTGTGCTACACACTTCAAAATAGTACACAGAGTGTTTGAATTCATACACTGTGAGTGATATATAGTACAGAGTCAAATTTACAACAGAGTGAAATATAGTACAGTCAAATATTCTAACTGCAATATTTTACAGAGTTTAATGTAGTTCAGAGTCTAATATTTTACAGAGTTTAATATGGTACCGAGTGTAGTATGGTACAGAGTGTAGTATGGTACAGAGTCTAATACAATAGAGTCTAACATTGCACAGAGTCAAATGTAATACTGCCAAGGCTAACGTACAAAATCAATCAATCCATCCTGAATATCAGCCTTCGCAAGCTGAAGCGTTCCTCGCAATCACAACGCACTTCGACCATACACGAATATATGCTTGGCGCCAAGCAAGACAAAGGAGAATATGTACGAATTGGTTCAAGCTCACTTAGCTCACATTGTTTTCGACAAGGCGTGGTCGTAATTCGTTTAATTTAAAAACTAGCTTTTTTTAAATGGACCCATCACCCAACCAGCCAAATATTAGCAGAGCTTTGCATCTAATCTCGCAGGCTACTAATATGTTAGCATCTAGTTCACCGACTGCTTCAAATGCAGGCCCAAGCTTTGGAATCATGCGAGCTGCAGGTCAGGGTTCAGGAGTCAGCTCAGCTCAATTGACGACTACTCCAATACAACAGTCCACATCAAGAGCATCAGTCAGTTCATCGTTATCGCAGACAACTACCGCTTCCAGCTACCAGCAAGCACAAGGAAGAAGCAGTACTGTGATTGCAGAACTCAGGCAGAACTTCGCACCCTACCAAAGACAAACTGGGGCACGGGGAAGTCGTTTGCTGGGCGCCCTGCATCTACTAGTAGACAAACTGTCCCGTGGTCACACAGATTCTACTGCTTGGGTGGTCCTGGCGATGCCAGCACGCCTTCTCGTGAACGTCAGACCATTTTGGAACAACTTGGCTTGGGGAATGACCACATTTTCTTAGGTGAATGCCAAATAATTGACTGAACCATTTAAGAATACTCATGCAATCATTCCTTTTTCCTTTCGCCTAGATCGGACTGCCACCAAAGAACACCTTATTCAAAAATTGGAGGAGGCTTTTCCGCGCCTGCGTGGAGTCCAGTTTGAGATGCTGCATTCAGTTGGTGTTGGAGGAGGCACCGGGAAGCCTTTGAGAAGATTGTCAAGCCAGCACAAGGTGCTTTCTGTTCCAATGATTCTACAAAGCAGAATCGTGGCAACAATATACCTCAGGCCGGAGACGGACATAGTAAGAACTCCTATTTGCTAGGCGCCGAGCAGTTTTGTATGGCCAATATTTAGGTTGCAATCCTATTAAGGCAACGAGCCAGACGATGAAGATTTGTTCCACAACTCTATTGAGGGAGAAATTCGATCATATCCGGAAACGCATGGTGAATCTACCTCTACCAACACAAGAATGGCCGACTTGACATCGCAGACAAATGCACCCGAATTCTACCCCGGTTACATATTTCAATTTTCTTCGTACTCATGCTCATGCTCATATTTGCTCATGCTCGATGTCCGCCTTAATTTTTAGATTTTGTAACAATGGAAAATTTTCGAGATTCACTACATGCAGAGCATCCAGGGGAACAATTGGTGGCAGTGCAGAGGGACGACTTCGTTTCGCAGGTTTTAGGTGTATACAAAAACCCGACCTTTGATATGCTCAAGAAGCCGATGGTTGTGTTCATCGGTGAAGCAGGTAAACACTCCAACCTACTACTGACAGCCAATGTTAGGCGCCTAACAAGTAGCGATAAGCATTTCAATTCTACTTTGCAGGTCGCGATGTTGGAGCTCTAACTAAGGAATACTTTTGGAAAGCTATCTCAAGCCTGTCAAATGGACGAATTTGCAACCTGCCACTCTTAGAGGGTGAAATCGACCACAAACTTCCTTCATGTGATGGTGTATTATTACGAAGTGGAAAATTTAAAGAGCTTGGATGCTTCATTTGCCACTCAGCCATACATTGTGGCATCGGATTCGTAGGACTAAGCTGGGCAGTTGTGGAATATCTGTGTGCAAAGGACATCTGTTCCGACACTGTAATACCAATTGGAATTGCTGATCTGCCGGACGAAGAAACCAGAAACATAATTGAAAAGGTGAAGGAACCCTTCAATTGGCATGAAGGATCGATTGTTTGGCGCCAAACACACTTTCTAATAATTAGAAATTAGAAATATAATTATTATATCCATATTCAGATCGAATTATGGCGTGCTTCCGGAACCACTCCAGAATCGTTGGACTTGCTTATCATTTCAGCGGCTGCCTCAGAAACAGGATTTCATTTACCAATTAACAAGGATTCTCTTTGCCATTTACGAGAGCACGTGTTGTACTATCACGTGATCGAGAAACGCAAGGCGCAACTCGACTCAATAAGGGAAGGCTTCAAGAATACACCACTTCTAGATTTTCTCTTCGAAAGATCCTACCTCCTGAGTGCTGTATTTCCACGAAACGCATCTGTTGAGGTTCCGTTGAGTTGCATTTTAGAAAAATTGGAAATCATTGGCGACACAGAGGGAATGGAAGTTACAACTTTTATGCGACGTTTCATAACAGATACTTGCCAAGGTTAGGTAGCATTAACTTACTTGTCAGGCGCCTGACAAAGCCATATAATGCTGAATATAGTTTAACACCATGAAAATTTAGGAGGGCGGGTTTTGGATCTTCTCTGCTGCTGGACCGGGTGGCCGCTTCTGCCGGACGGAAAGCTAACGGTGAAAGTGGAAGAAAATTGCACATTTATGGTTCGAAGCTGTTTCTCTGAAATCGAAGTTCCAAAAGGAATGCCGATATCGAAGCTACTGGAATTGATGACGCTCGCGATAGATTTCGCCTCAGCTGGGTTTGGATCCACCTAGTTCCATACCAACGAGTTTGCATTTATTTGAAGAAGAACTTGCGTATATATTATAATGAATTTGGCACTGCCATAAAATTATACGCCTTAATGTTGTTATAACTTAGCAAACGTTTACACTGGATGGAATAAATTCCCGTCATAAGCAGCTACGCATTGGGCGCCCAATGAAAGTGATTAATCACATGCACAAATATGTCGTATCCAAACGAATCTGAGGACTGTAATAGATCGACCCAAGTTCAGGGCATCCCGTTCCTCAGATGTGAAATTGACTTCAGGCAACAGGGGGTAGGTAATTGAATCTTCCTCATCAATTCTATTCAAATCGGAAGGATGGTTGCAACTGAATTCTGCGCTTGAGGAGTAGTCCTGAAATTGCATGTAATAGACACTATTACAACAAAAGCCGACGATATCTTACTTTAGTACTCACAGGGTGCAGTTCACAGTCGTGGCAGGTGAAGCGTCATTAGCTGGATTGGTGAATGGTTACCCTCTATCAACAAAAGAGATTACGTGAGATAAAAAGAAATAAAACATCTTGGCGCGCGCCAAGTATAACTTTCTTGCCTGTGGAAATGGGATGACAGTTCCATGAATCCATAAACTCCTTCAAATGCATATTCAGCCTGGGCATGAAGATCCTGTGCAGGAGATAGATGTGTCTTGGATTGTCCAGGTTTAAGTACCCGTCCTCTTCCAGCTTGGAGAAGACTGCATAATATGTGCCGGTGCACCCAGCAAAAATGTCCCGCCAAAGTCGCTCAATTCTAAATTCAGCCAGAAAGAGTTTATGGCCCACAGCAATCTACAACAACAAGCCTGCCTCGTTACCTCTGATTGTGGACCGATCTTCCACAAATGTGGCTGGCCCGTCCAGTGCCACGGGTCTCAATCATGTACTTTGCGATCAGAATATTCTCACCACCCTTGTCCGATCGTGTCCGCAATGGAACCCCATAGGTTTCTACAGCCTGCATAAAGGAGTTCAGGTTGGTTTCAGCTTTGTTGTCCCCACTGGCATCTTGGTACACTATTGTTCGACTTTTCCCGTCAATACAGCTTCGAATGACAATGTTCCATCTAAAATAAATATTTCGGTTGTAAATATTTCCAGGCGCCTGTAATTCAAGTTTAAGCTGATTAGGGCGAACGGTACCTAATTAACTTCATATTTGTATCCAAATGCCAAAGCTGATTACTGTACGCCACAAAATATTGTCGTCGATATATAGCTCGATTCTGTGTTGTTCTGTAGAAGACTCCACTGGGGTCCAATTCTCTCATTGCCACTCTAATCCTGTATTCGGTAACTTTGACTCTACGGTTAAGAAGGAATCCCTTCATTCTCTTGTATCCTGTATTGGGAAAATTTCTCAGTATTTCTAGGACCAATTGCCGAAATTCATCTTCAGGTATGTCCGTGTATGTCCTCGCGACCTGGTGAGTTTATTTAAATACAGGTTCCCAAAATTAGAACACTGAATCACATGGCGCCATGTGTAAGGTAGCTCACCGATTGGCCATTTTCTCTCATTCGCCTGAAGAGTGTATCCTTAGAAACCCCTAGCAGTCTTGCAATGCAGGGAACTGTAAGATTCAGAGCTAGCATCTTTTCGATTGATTGCTCAGAAACGAATACCCTTGGTCTGCCCACACCCCGACACTGCTGTCCGCCACCATCAACACAAGTTGTTAGTTCAGCGACGGCTTGCTCAAACAATGTAAGAATTTCTTCGCCCCAAATAAGATCACAATATTCGCTTGTGTAGTAGATTGATTCAATTATTGAGTCCAATCTAAGGAGAGCTAAATCGACGGCGCCTAGATCTCTATTAATTAGCTGAGTAATATCAGGCAAGGTGCATAGTATAGCAATTCGTAAGTCTTCACCAATTGACACGGAAGACATATTTGCAAGTGTCTTCAACTGTCCTCCAGATGAGTTTTGTTCAAATTTATCGCTTGGCGCCAAGCAGCATGCAAATAGATTTGACACTCGAACACAGCCAGACATATCCGGTATAAATATATTTACTTTCATTTCAAAAAAGTTCATTAACTCAGAATATGATTAGAATTTTCAGAACCTAAGAACAATCATTGGACGAACTGGTCCCCTGCAGAAGGGACACAGACGTCTTCCAGGAGGGAAATTGACGACTTCTTGGCCACAAACTCCACAAAGTTGATGGCCACATTTGAAGGCAATCTCGTTTCTCCTTTCCAGGCAAATCTGACACATTCCCTAGATTAAGAAACATAGTTGTACGAAAGCCCGTCAAGTGTAGTGTAGTTCAAGTTGATGGTTCGTGATTTGGCATACCAGCTGAGAGGAGTCCTCATAAAGTCGAGCACGCTTTTCCTGCAGAAGCTGCTTCACCTCCGCTGCCACGTTTTCGGCGCCGAAAATAAGTGCCACGGCCCAGTCATATGATCCAACTTCGCAAGTTTCTTCCAAGTATTTAGTCCATTGTTTTATGACATTGATTTCACTTGTAACTTTACTAATTCTTTCCAATGATGTGTCAAGATCTTCATTTTTCATGGGGCGCCCCATGTTCAGGTCATTCCTAATTGAGACCAGTGAATTCGTGATTTCTTCATGTTTTGCTTTAAGCTGATGACAATACTTTGCAGAATCTTTTGCATGGGCAATTGCTTTCCCCAAATTGTGGTGGATGGGAGAACGAGCAGAGTCCAGATCTTCTAAGTACGTCTGTAGAATAATATCTTCATCAGATTTGACCTTCTGACTCCTCAAGTATTAAAGGAATCAAATTGCAAAGTAAAGTAAGAGTTCGCTGGGCGCCCAGCGTATAAAATATTTGTGGATGGTCTTACTCCTTTCATCGAAGCAATTAAACTTCTGATTTCCGGCCACCGTGCTTTCAAGTTTGTGTCCAATTGATTTAAGCTGGTAAGTTGATCCTCAAGATGGTTTTGCCGTCGAAGAGTGCATTCATATTCATCTTGAGCGACGCACGGCTTTCCAGTCGTTTCCAGTTCTTCCGACCATTCCTGAACAATGTCGATGTATCTAAGTACCTCCTTCTTCAGAAACCATAGGTGAAACACAAGTGCATAGAAATATTTTAGAGGCGCTTCTAAGATGAACTTGTATCATTGAATTAATAATATAATAATAACTAATTAAGAATTGAAGAACCACTTACCGGAAGCACCGTCTCCTTAGCCTCACGTCTTTGGGTCCACTTCTCCATAGATTTCTGTGGGTCCCGAGGCTTAGTAAGTCGTTGATCCAACTTAATTTGCTTATTCAATGAAGGGTTTTCTGCTTGGTCACACTCGAAGAACTTGTGATTATGGCTTCCGCACCGATAGCACCCACAGCAACTCATGACGAGCTTTAGCGAAGTACTATTAAGCTTCTAATTGAACCGTGATTTGTATTAACCAAAATGTTCGAATAGGTATCGTAAATTGCTCGGCGCCGAGCACTACTTGAGTACGGATTGTTAGCAACCCTTCAATTCTGTTTCGAAACACGAAACTGGCGAAGAAATCAAGGATGAACTGTATGCAATCCAACTCTGCAATACTTGATTCAAGACTGCACTAGAGTCTGTCCAATATCTGACTCTACAATATTGGATTCTCTACAATGTTAGACACTGTACAATATTAAACTCTGTAAAATATTAGACTCTGAACTACATTAAACTCTGTAAAATATTGCAGTTAGAATATTTGACTGTACTATATTTCACTCTGTTGTAAATTTGACTCTGTACTATATATCACTCACAGTGTATGAATTCAAACACTCTGTGTACTATTTTGAAGTGTGTAGCACAGTCTGTGCACAAAAGAACAGACTGTGAATATTCCAAATAATTTTGCATCTACTCCCCCCTGATAGAAGTAGAAATACTAAATCATTTTACACTATCTTCGTATCTACATCTACATACGTCTCTGCTGTTCATTTACTAAGATTATATATTTCTTGAAAGAATAACCGGACCCTCACAATTACGTATTTAATGAAAAGTTCATTGGAGCCGCACATGTATTATGTAAGCGTGTGGCCGATGATCGCAGGCGACTTTTAGTACAAAACCTTTCTACAAGTAAGTACAACTTTCCCTGTAAGAAAAAGAATTCTATCCACAACATTCATACTACTTGCTAATCTTATAGATTTGTTAAATTGTTCAACTCGGAAACAAATTGGACGAACCGCTACAATGTACTTGGCCAGCAGTACCCGGTCTGCTTTGCGCGTTCTGATGACCTTCGTGCGGCCAGTGCAGTCGCCGCCGCCGCAGCATCGTGAACTGAACCATGTCTTTGAGTAGTAATCAACTTTGTAGTAGACAACGGATTGGATGAAAATGATGACAATTGAAGGTATTGCAATAGGTAGGATTCCTATACCAAGTTGATGTCCGCACAAAAGAGTGATGAGATTACATGTGATTGTTAAAACAAACATAAGTGTCAATCCTATAGGAAGCAAGTATGAACATGGAATACTTGTTTGTATGATAATAATTTGTACACAATGATAGTTGAAGATTGAATGTGCTGGAGTTCTAAGAATTGGCAGAGTGAAGATCTGTTCTGCTGCATTTGTTGGACTAGAATTAAATATTTGTTTGCATAATGTGTGAGTCAATTCTGAAAGATCTGACTTGTTAGACTTGTTGTTAATTTCTTTTAGTAGAAAGATCATTCCATACAGAAAGTCTACTGCCAAGTTGCAGATGTCAAGTGATATTCCCCAAAGATATTGAAACGTCAAATAGCCGAGCAGGATAGCGTGAGCTTACTACAAATACCATTAGATTTCGTTCAAATGAGTTGGAACTCTTCTAATTTTCGACGTGGACTGAAATTGAGTGCTGTGAAATCGAGACAACGCGCATGCTCCTAGATTCTCTTGCCACATTATTGGTGCATCCTGGTCTGTGGAACTCTAACTCGTCCTCATAGCATCGTTGAGTCAAGAGCTGTCAGACGCAAAACTTCTCAGAAACGTCACATAGCCGAGCAGGATAGCGTGAGCTTACAACAAATACTATTAGATTTCGTTCAAATGAATCGGCTCTTCCAACTTTCCAGATGGCACGAGTTCCTGTCCCAAATCAATTCGTTCAACGGGTCAGCATGGTTTCTATCCCTGGGACAGATATTGAGTGCTAGGCGAAAAGAAGGAAGCTTATGAAGAAGGACCTTATCCGTACGCATTGAGCAGCCCTTTCGCTGAATGGGAATTCAAGTGTCGCCTGTACATGTCATTCCTGAATCTATCGCC
>JAQIYH010000070.1:0-14574 GCA_034700885.1 Paratullbergia callipygos | reverse complement strand
CAAGAGAACCAGTGCCGCAATTCATACAATAGGAATTCTATATTGTTTTGTCTGATCTTTGATTGAAATGAACTTCACTTCAATTCATAACATTTGAAATTCAAGATTTGTTGTACCAATTTTTTGTTAAAGGTCAAGACAACTTTTCCGCACGGATTTCCGCTTTCGTCATCCGAGTAAACCGACAGTAAACACGGTATCCTGCCTTTCAAACAACTTGGAATAAATATTTGCATTTTACAAAATAGAGCAGCACTTTACTTGAAATGTAAGCCATTAAAATATGCATGTTGATACTAGTTGCAAATTTGACACGCCTCCGTCAAATGCCACTTAAATTCCAAATGAATGTCACCTCTGGAACTGCCAGTTGTAATAAAGCATGAAACGCAAATACTATCCAAACCATTATTAGCACATCCTTATGTGCTTATGGATTTGTCCAGATTTTGGTACCGCTCTGTACCTTCAACGACCCTACTTGGGAGAGTTGTATGAGGATCGCAATCTCTCTCTCTGAGGAAGCTAGGAAGCCTTTTCTAATGATAGTCGTTTCGTCATACTCAAATTGCAACAAGCGGAATTCACATTTACTAAAGCTCACACTGCAGATCCAACAATTCAAGTCGCCCAAGTCTGTCGGTGTTCAAAAAAAAATTTACCTAACCTAACCGCCCACCCGCCCTCATCCTGTTACTAGGATGCTTGCAACTAGTGCTGGAGTTTGTTAAATACCGGTTGAGCAATTCTCACGCCATTCAATGATTTGCATTAAAGGGAACTGCCCTAGACTTTACTATGGCTAGAAAGGTTCAGGACGCTAATGCTTAACCTGTGCTCATAAACCAGTGGCAGTTCCGGATGTGCTCTCGTCACCATTACTTGTAATGATTATTTGTAAATTCGAGTATGCTAAAAATATTGACCGGGTAATGGATTTCAATTGTAGCATAAAATTCGACAGCCAAATATTTTACGTGTTGATGCACTACATGAATAAACGACTACTGGAGAATGGGAACACTCAATGCAAATAAGCTATTGGCGTATTTCAACGCAAGATTATGGGGCAGAGAAAACACGAGTCATGGGCGATTCAATTAGTAAATCTTTCCCGCGAGCTACGACGGCAGTAGAAAGACTTGGACTAATGCATTTATGGTATTGTTGGTTCTGCCCAAACTAATGCTAATTAAAAATGCCATGGAATTACCGAGCATCCTAAAAATGCTGATCCAAATAATCTCAAAAACTAATAGGCTGCTTTTAGCACTAAAAAGAAAAACAAAGTCATCCACATATTCTAGGTCTGCATCTAAATCAGCTGCAAAATCGTTGATAGAAATATCACACCAGAGCCAAATACAAATCTCGATTCGCTCGAGTTTTGAACCCTCTGCTCACTGCAATCTCAGCTATCGTATTGTGCTGAAAGCTGAACTGTAATCATTACCAGTCATAACTGTAGTCAATCCAGTGATGACGAAAGTGACACAGAAAATGTGGCAATTCCAAACAAGAAGTTTCGAGGCCGGGAGCTGAACTGGGTGAAGACAGACAGTCTTGAGTCCTTGATGGCTGCAAAAGGAAAGGTGAAGTAGCTATACAAAAGGGGAGGAACGACTACGTCTTCCACTGGAGTGAAGATCTATTATGACTGCAAATTGTCAAAAGACTTCCCTGGAAAAGTGTACATACAATTGCTGCCCGACTCCAATTCCTGCGATGCGTACACAAGCGCCGAACACTACCACGAACCTCTCGCAGTAGTCGGAGTCATTAAAACGAAATCGAGAAGCTTCTGCTGGTGGGAGTTGATAAGCCGAATCGAATCCTCAAGGCCTTGCAACGCCAAGGAATGGAGAAGCCTAAGAAGGCACAGCTCAAAAACAGCTGTATCCGCTCCAGATGGAGTGAAAAATTTGCCACTTGGACAAAAGAGAAAAAGAGGAAGGCCGGTAGCGAGAATGGCACTTCTAGTTCAGAAAAATGTTAGCATTTTTTCTTGTATGCATTTGTATGTTTGAAAATTCTGTGTTTCTAAATAGAAGCTGATTGTCAGATTTGGATGCAAAACTAGAATATTTGCTTTTGTTTTTAGTGCTAAAAGCAGCCGATCAGTTTTTGAGATTATTTGGATGCAAATCAGCTTTTTTGGATACCATTTCGATTTTATCCAATTAAAAATCATTAATTGGATTCCAAGATTCAACCGATTGTGTAATTCACATCGTTTCAGGACACGCTGCGACGAGTGAATTCAGCCAACTTGATTTGAAACTTATATCCATTTACTTCCAAATAATGTAGTACATTCACGTTATATAAAGGACAATATGTCTGCATTGTGCTTTCAGCCAAGGAAGAAGGTGCAGATCCACTCGTGGATGCCATTGTCACTCCGACTTAGCATTCCATGACCTCGCATTCTTTTTTGGAGTGAATAGTGAATGCGGTCCCACTCGAGTCGCACCATGAACTCATCAAGGTCTTCAATTCGTATCCTGTTCTTGAGGAAAAGGAACTCAATATGCAATAGTCATGTCATTTGTCTCAGAAACACTCTCTCGTCAACATTCAATCCACCCAGCTGGTTAGACAATTTTAGCATTGTTGAAGAGCCCTGTAAAATCAAAAGCCAAAAAGAGCATTTTATATGATAAGCAGCAAAAGGTCTTGATATTTTTATCCGCGACATTGAACAATATAGGACTCATTGTCGGGTGTGATTGCATTTCACCATTGTTGTCCATAAATACATACAGGGAGTTCATACACAAAAGGGCAGTAACATAAAATGTGGAGACTTCAATGCTCGTGTTGGTCCCACTTTCACATTACGAGGAATGGCTTTTATTACACAAGCAAATACGGTCGGTAACATCAAAAGGCATCGTGATATGGTATTAAATAATTATAGCATGGCGTTACACAGACTGAGTAGGAACAATAAGCTCATTCTGCTTAGCGGAAGAACAAAAAGTGAAGCGTGTGGAGATATACATATCTGAGTCATAAAGCGAAAGGCTCATCGACCTTTGCGTCATAAATAGTACCCAACTTTGAACCAGTGTCCACCTCGATTCTAGCAACATTAGTCATAGCAAGGCATGGTCATGGCAAGTCAGCACAAATGCAAGCAAGAAATATACTGACAGTGGAATTTAAGTTACCATAAAAAGATGAGAAGGCACACTTTATAACAGCTGATTAATTCTTTCCCTTCGCAAGCTAATATAACAAACTTCATTCATTCAGCAGCGAGAATAACAAAATTGTGTGTGCCGATCAGCATATTCAAAAGTGCGCTCTAGTTTGACAAATAATTACCTAGTTACATGCAACGCACAAATGTACATTTGTGAAAATCTAGATTTTGAAAATTCAAACCCGTAATTCAAAAATGCTGTAAGAATCTGCTCATATAGCAAACACACTTCTTCGTAGAGTTTACATGTGTGGCTTGTTCCTTGTTAAAATCCCAGTTTATTTTATTTGTCAACTGGGGGAAATACGCGGCGTAAGTCTAGATTTAGAGCTTAACCAGCCTCATGCATGCGGGTTTGGGAAATTGCCGCTAAACTCAGATTTGAACCCAGATTTTGCCTAAACACGGATTTTTGGTGATTTTAACTGAACCAAAAATCCACGTCTAAAATGTGAGTTTAGATCACACAAATCTAGATTATACCTTGCATGTAAACTAGCTAAATGCGTCATAGTCGTAGATGTACTTTTTGAAGGTTTAGTATTGATTGTGTATCTCTGTTCCATGATATATCCACGTGGGTGGAGAATGCAATTTTCGAGCATAGTCGAAGCCCCTATACTCGACTAAATGATAGGTGACCGTAAGAGAGGACCTTATGCTCCATTAACTGGGATATTCTTAGGTGCCATAACTCCGACAAAAATTTGACCGATCGGCCCCAGATTTTCCACACACTCGCTAGAAGTAGAATTAAGGTAGCAAATTTACAAACGCCTTACAAATGCCCACAAGTGGCGCATCACTACCGGCAGAATATCAACACATTTCCCGATATTTTTAGGCTAGGCTACCGGCTTTACCATACATCTTTCTGTAATTCCCTGGATCCCGGATGGCATGCATTGAGAGACAAATCTGTGCGATGTAGGGACCAACCATCCCTCTACTTTCAAGACGAACCAAGGCGACTAAATCACAACGAACCGGAGCCAAATACATCCCAATTTGGGTAGTTAAATAGGTCAAAGCAACGTTCAAGGCTGTTGACTTCAAATACCTGCTTACAAAAATAGTGTGCCTTCGTGTGCCTGAGCCAATACGCCTAAATTATAGAAGTGTTCTTACTAGTGAACCACCACCGACTTTGACTTGAGATGAGCACTGTCGTCTTTTGTTGCATTTTTATCCAAATAAATATTTGGGCAGAAGCGATGAATCGACACTCGTTGCCAGAAAGTGAAGGCATGTGCTGTACTAAAACATGGATATATGCATCCGAGGGAAACTATAAGCATTACCGGTTCGACAATTGTTGGCGCAGGAATTTCCGTTTGCGTGGTTCGCAGTGGCAATATGCAAGTTGTCTTTTATTTAAACTAGTGTTTACCTACGCAAACAATTTGAGGGACCCATTGTGAGTGCAAGTGGTCTCGATTATAGTCTCGCTGAGGATGTTGTTGAAACTGTACCCACGCTATCCCGCACCGGTTGCAAAACCCGGGAAATCGAAGCCGCAACGGACCTAGATGTCTAAAAATGCAAGAGGGATAAGGAACGACGGCGAATTGGAGGTCAAGCTGGTTTAAAGCAAGCACATTGTGGTCACAACAGACCTTGTATGTCACAAGACGGAAAAAGATGAGCAATGAAAAGAACATGATCTTCTTAATTACAAGGCATGGATTTGGCCATCACAATTCCGCGCTCTGCAAATTTGCATTCTAAAATTTTTGGTTTTCGAACTTTTAACTTTGTTTTAGACTAACACATACACACAGAGAAAGCTGAAACTTCATGCACGCTAAATATGTAAGGCAATGAGCTCCATCCTCGAAGTGAGTGGGTAAAGTGGGTTGACATCAATTGCTCTTGCGGTACAATGGTGACACACTTCTCAAAATATAAGGCATACACGCACGCGCAAACGAGATCCAGTCTGGCAAAGTATAACACTTCTCAGTTCCTTTCCATCTCTCAATCAAATGGACATTCAGGCGATACTACTCTCCACCGGAATATTGCAAGTGCTGTGCGGGTCAAGGGATGACACATACCGACTTGTTCACGACTACATTGAGCAACATATAAATGCGGAATTTGAGGTTAGATAGATTTTTAGGCTGAACGAAGAAAGCGAATATGGATTGAATGTCACGATATGTGTACCTTTCTATTGGCCTGTTAATTGTGTGGCGTATTGCCCCATTTTCCACGAGGGCAGAATGGTTTCTAGCTCTCACTTTTGTGTGCACTTTACGAATGGTCACAAGTTTAAATCCAGTGGATTGCGTGCTCGGTTCCACTGGCCGTTTCTACGCCAGGAAATGGCGGAAACGTGGTCTCACACACGTAAATTCAAATTGTAATTTAACCATCATCTTTGGCTTATTCCTTTTGCAGCCGGAGATACACGAGTTAACAACAGAGCTGATGTCGTCAACAATCGAGTCGTCCTACGAGTTCGATGTAAAATTGCGTGGATTGCAATATGCGATGAGTGAAAACGCCGACTACGTAAGTTTACAACTATGGCGGAATAGGCTGGCTACCAACATCTTAGTTGCACTCACATATTTTGCAGGTGGCAGAGGACGTACGAGAACGAATCGTGGCGGCTTTGGAAGGGTTTGCACCGAGCGTAGGAAGCCCCACAAGACGGAAACATGTTGCAGTCTTATACACTGCTACTCATTCTTGCTTTTCAGATAAAGACACCAGAGGCTTTGCGTATAGTGGCTAGTTACATTGAGATACTTTTGGATAAAAACAATCTTCAGCTGGAAGCAAGCGATATCTCAGTCTTTATTCGCCAAGTCAGACTGCCTGGTGTACGTTGAATTCTATATCCAGGCTGGCATTCAATTAATATGAGAATTGTCGAGATAGCATTACCATTTGTGTTTGTCCGTTTGTAGTCGAGCGAGGACTGGATGATCGCAATAGCCCTGAGAGCAATCCTGGGGATTTTGGTATGTTCGCCATTAGGGTTTCCTATTGCCCTTTAACTTTTTCTACTGCCATCGAGTGGCAAATGAACTGCAGCCAATGTAAACGTATCGAGCTTGTCTATGTACCAAAAAATTGAGGTTGTGTCAGTACTGGAATGAAACTCCTGGTGCAAGAGGTGTTGACAACTTCCTCAGAGAATAATTTCTGCCGAGTCTTTGTAGACCAACACGAGTAACAATTTTACAATTCATTTCGATCAAGCCAGTTCCTATTATCTGTGCAAATGTAGCTTGTAAGCATGATGTGTATGAACTTCTGAACAATAGTTGAAGGTTTCTATCGCAATATTCTGCAATGTTCAATGCCAAGATCACCACATATCGCTTACGCATCTGATGGCATCAATTGGCGTCAAATTCACATTCCTTCTGCAGGGCCAGAACTCGATGAGTGGAAAAGTGCTAGTGGCAAATTCAGAGCGTGTCGCCGAGTTGGTGAGTTGCTCCTAACTTGCTCCGTGGGGTATGGAATCGAATTGAGTGACGTATTTGTGGTCAGCTTTTTAAAATCAAGTCTATGCATAGCGTGACATGCACTGGTACTTCTGATAACACCAGTTCTTACCAGAGGGCAAAAAAGTCAACCCAAAATATTTGAATTCGCGAAGCAGCAATTAGTCAAGTCGGTTACGTTCGGTTGGTGCAGATTTGGTGTAGTCGTTTGCAGCAGTAGGATTTATGATGCACCCAACAAAGGAAAGGGACGCTTATATTTAGGAGAGTTCGATTCAAATGGATTAACCCGCTTATCAAGTGCGACCGAAAGGGCTGGAACACGAATGAATTGCCTTTGCTATGCGAAATAAATCCGTTCAGCAAGTTAAACGCTTTGTTATATCGAATGGTTGCAGTATGCACGTGGTGAGCTGGTGCCCGTCGACATTATGATCAAACTGCCACCTGTTCACAAGTGCAATTCCAGCAAGGTATGGTGCGTGTGCTTTCATGCTGCTAGACGTTTTCATCACATGTCTTCCACAGTGCCACAGTATTAGGGAGGAAATCTACAAAATAGTTTCTGATTCTATTCTGCCGGACTTACTTGGTCCAGAGGTTTCCCTAGGGGTGGAAGTCATGAAATCCAACTACAGTTACGTAAGTTGCCATTCAAGTAGCATGCGCGCAGCTTTTATTTAAAATTCATAAAATAATAGAATTATTATTAAAATAAAACGCAGCATAAGATTCAGCTAGATTCCGGACTGCGAAAATGCCAGAGCGTAGTGTGCTTAATGTTTTCAAATACCAAATGTTTGAAATAGACCCAGGACAAGAACGAAGTTTCAATGTAGAATGCAGGTACCGGGCGATGAGGCGACGGTTTAAGCCGGTTCTAGCTTGGCTGACAACTTGTTAGAGATTTAGTGTCTTATGACACTTAGTCTTAGTGACAAGTCATCTATTTACAGGCCTCTATATCATGCCTAGTTCACTCGAGACTGTGAAAACGCATGAAGATATTCTGCCTTCGCGGGTTCAGTTCTCACGGGTACCATGCGCAGCTCTCGTATCGCTGAGTACAGAGCGCTGCATGGTAATGTGAGAATTGAGCTTCACCAGCCCCGCAATCTTCTCCGCAAGAAAATCTTCATGCGTTCACAATCTCTAGTGAACTAGTTATGATATGGAGGCTTGTACATTCGGTTTCCTTTGAATTGCAGTCACTCGGCATTTTATACTAACATTAGCTTCAACACGAGTGCAGTCAGGGCACTTGCAACTTTGGCGTGATTTGACATGGTGAAAGCCATACCATGTAGCCAGTAAATGAATAATGTATATAGGGATAGACGTAAGACATCTTTAGTGTAAAGTAGACATCCACAAGTGTGTCCAACTAGAGAAAATGTCAACAATCTTGTTTAGCACGTAAAAGAGCACGAGCTTGAAATGATAGTAAACATGGACGCGGGACACGTTCTACAGCCAAGGACAGTGAATGCTATCTAGGCGCAAGCGCCGTAAGCTCGGGGGGCTTCGAGATTTTAATTTGCGACACTGCACATATGGCATTTGTAGTGAGTTTCAAATTCACAGTTAAGTTTAATAGAGCTGAATTACTTCAACCGGCAGTTGCATTACCTTGTGTTCCTCACAACCTCATTAACTCCGTGAAATGGAAGCCAACCCTCCGGCGCGGCGATAGCACGAAGGAATAGACATGGTTCGGGTGTACCAGTCGCACTACCTCTCTCGACGGTACTGTTGCGACCGCTGATTTTTGCTTTCATGAAGCTACAAGGCTAAGGATTGTATGCCTCAATAATTTGGTAAGGCAATCGCAATGCTTTTTCCAATGCTTCCTTCGTTGGTATGTCCGGCGATGCATGCGCACCAATCATTTAGTGCCACTTGTGCAGTCGCACCTACGTGTGGAAATCAACTGGCGATATGCGCTTACAAGCCTACAGCGATTGCAAGCTTACAGGATATGGACGCTTGTCACGTGCGCCATATTGGTAGAGTGATCAATTTCTTCACCTGAATGCGCTGGCGCAGAAGCAAGGTGTAACAAAACAAAATTTGCTTTTCTCAACAGTATAAAGAGAAGTCTGAACTGCTCGAGGAAGCGTTAGGAAAAAATGTGCGTGGTTTGCCAAATCCCTTCTTCTCCAAAATCTTACTCCAATCTAATGCGATTAACTAAAGGCACACTTGGTTTAGGCAACATTTGCGAATAAGGAGTTGTTGTACCTCGTCGCTGGCGTCATACACAAGGTATGTCTTACGTGTATATGGGCCCCTTGAACCTTTCGGCGCGGCATTAAAAAGAGAAATGAACTGTCAATAAAAATTAAAGCGATAAACTTATCAGCAAAAACCAGAAGAGTAAGCCTGTTGCCTGCCTGTTGATGCGGCTGAATCAATTGTTCTTCAAATCAGTTGAAATTCAAATAACACCTAGTAAAGGGACTAACAATAATTACGAATTTTATTATTGTTAAATTAATATTTTAAACAACCGTTGTCGAGTCGAGCCGGAGATTCTTTATTTGTTTGACGTTGAGAGGAGTGGGGAATGACGGATCGAGAAAAACAAACAGAAGATCAGCATTGAAGATTGCATTGCATTGTATTTGGCAATCTGTTGTAGAAAGTTCAGCTATGAGTTAATATATCCTTTCATTTCATTTGTTGGCACTTAACAAGTTTGGCATAATTTGAGTCGCACATGTGGGTCACATGTGTGCGTTGATGTAGTCGTTCGAAAAGCGCAACCGGACTTCTCAAGACCGATATTTACATTGACCGGCTCAGCACGCAAGTGCCTTGAGACTTCGACTGGCCCCTCATTCTTCAACTGATCAATGTTGTCCAGCTTAATGTCGTCCACAGCTTTCTACTGAGTCAGACCTTCAAACTCTACTGGACATGTTGAGGGTTGGAATTCCCAGAGATGGATCTTTAGTCCAAACAATCTGGAGAGTGTTTTATGACATTCAGGTAAATCTAGCGTAAATGGTCGCAAGCAGTTTAACTGTGGATGCGTGCGTAAGAAAGAAAAATTGTCCTGCGGGTTCTACTAAAAATTGCCTGCTACATAAAGTGTACCCTGCGGTCAGTAGCTCCTTCATGATCATCCATACGCGACTTTGAACTTAAGTGGGCGAAACCTGCTACGATGGATGTGAGCGTGAAATGGCACTAATGACAATCCTCGATTTGCAGGATGCCAAACGGACGAACCCCTGGCATGCCATTGCAAACAAAATTACGCTGAGAAAAGCAATAAGGACTGACGACGTAAGTATCACTTAACCAACAAGCATGGGTCCTGCTCTAGCAAAGGTCCCAGAACTTTGCTAGAGTTCTCAATGTAAATGCAGCTTTCAATTTGACTCGCATTTGTTTCCTAACCTGAAAGGAATGACAACTAAAATGTCCTTTTGTCCACCAAATTTCATCCCCTTTCTTGTTTCCTGGCAAGTGCCATTCTCGAAAAATGTCAGTGCTAGAATTGTCAATATATACTTTCCGGCCCTCATGCAAAGGCAAAAATTAAACGCGCTAAATTGAACTCAATATATGAAGTAGATTTTCACTTACTAGTGGCAGTAAAGGTTGTAGTATATAGCGCGTTCGCTGTAGTTTATCTGATCCACCTTTAATTGATTTTATGTGTGTGAATAATCATGTTTTGCGACGTACTAGTTTCTCTCCAAAGAACAAAAGGATTCCATGACAGCAATAGCGACGAGAATACCACTGCGAATTCCGAAGGTATTAGTTTCTCTTCAAATTCACATCTAATATCTTGCAAATTTGTCTTCTTACCCCTATGGAGAAGCTTATAGGTTTCAAGCTTATAGTGGCGATTGCACCAACCGAAACCAGGTGGTACGCGAGGCGAATTTCTTACAGTTCGAGCAATGGTGGTTTTACAAACTGCCGATTGCATAGGAATGACGCACTTAACGTAGCCTACTAGAATCAGCCTTGACGAACTGAAACATTTTCACAGGGACTCATCCTAACCCAGACCGCAGATATGGATGACGCTGAACCCACAGATGAGGAATCCATTCTTGGACCCGGCCCTGGCCTAAGTACCACGGCACCCGATGGTCACGAAAGCAACCTTCAAAAGCAGCAAGGAAAGTATCCATCCTGCATTCATGACCTGGGCCTCTAAAGTAGGCAAACTGCTTTGTAATGAATCGTGCATTTGGTTGCAATTATATTTTCATACTTTATTGGGAGTAAAACGCTTCCCAGATGACACTAATATGCCGCCTGTGGCACTAGGCAGCCTTACGAGGTTTTTCGCCCAATTTGAATGTAGTTGCACTCAGTTATACCCATTGAAAAGGAAACCCATCCAATGGGTTGTGGTCTATGGGTTCCATCGCCCAAAATATTTTCTTTTCGCAAGCTGGGCCTAGATTTGCCGGCTCCAGACAGGACTCATTTTCTTAATTTTTCTCATTCATTTCTATGCATACTTTGGCTCTTGGCCGGGGTTGGATTCAAGGGCAGGAGGTCCACGGGTGGGGTCAGGCATGAATTCGGGATTCAGGTCACCCCAGTGCCACATCCACGGCCGAAGAAGCAGCTTGATCTTGTGACTCTTCACATTATAGCTGCTCCTGTTCTACAAATGATAGTGTTACAGAACCTGCGAAGATGCAATAAGCGGAGAAAGGAGATGCATGTTGAGTTTCGATATTGTGACTGATTTGTTGTCAATCAGGGTCCAGGTAAGAGTTTGAAAGTTCGATGGGTTGCAGTACTGCGTTGCAAAATGCAAACAGAAAGGTTTGCTATATCCTGTATAGCTCAAGATGGCCTTTGTTAATAGGTGTTGGTTCGATAGTAAAATGGCCCCTGATCGCCTACCTGATGGGCCACCGGAAAAACCGGGGCCCATAAGAATTGCCTTGCTGACTAATAATTCTATTGTTTCATTTCAAAATTAGACTCACCTTCCTTTTCATAAACGGGACATCCGCATATTGAGTATTCAACATATATTGGACCCATTTTTGTTCAAGGACAAAACAAATCGTACGAAAGAATTTCTGCTTCCTCATCGGAGGAAACCAGCAGTAATGTGGTACGCGGCCTTGCAAGGAGCATATAATAAATTTATTTGTATTTTCCAATACAGAACAGCACTTTGCTCAAATACAGGCTTCTGAAATGTAAATGTGAGTACTAGTTGCACCATGACACACCTTCTGCAAAATGCCAGTTGAATTCCACATTAAGCTCGCCTCTGGAATTGCCCTGTCGTCGCAGTATACTATACACGGAACGCTAATATCGTCGAAACCATTATTTGTAAATTGAATAATGATACGAATATTGGCCGCGTAATGGATTTCAATTGTAACATAAAATTCGATTGCCAATACTATGAAGTGAAAGTGATGCATTACATGGATTGACGATTTCAGGAGAAATGGCACACCCAAATTGAGTTGAGTGACTCAATCCAAATAAATTATATGCGAATTTTAGTGCAGAATGACGGAGGGGTAAAAAATGTGATTCATTCGTTTAGTGAATCCCATCAAGATGACAGTAAGAAGATTTAAACTACCTGCATTGTTGCTTCTTGTATTTTCTTCGTGTATCGGTGCTGATCACGAAATCTTAGACCTGCTTCCTACATTCAAGTCTGGTTGTGTAATTCACATCGTCTCCGGACCCGCTGCTACAAATGAGTTCATCCACTTCAACTTGAATTTGATATACCTATCTGGAATTTTCACTCCACTCATTTTAGCTGAACAATATCGTACACTTCCAAATGATATCCATTTACGTTTTGCACAATGTGTTGGTTACATTGTGCTTTCAACTAAAGAAGAAGGTGCAGATCCACTCGTGCATGTCATTGAACACTCCAACTTGGCGTACCACGGTCGGGCATTCTTTTTTGGAGTGAATGCAGTTCCAGTAGAATCGCATCTTAAATTCATCAAAGTTTTCAATTCACGCGTGTTTTATGAGCGTCATCCAATCGTCATTCTGATGAGTCGCCAGCAAGATGAAGAATGGCAGCATCACCATTGGCATTGGTCGGTTGTTTGCTACTTATGTGATCCCGTTCTGCAATGGCACGATACGAATCTTGATCCAATTCCAACCACGACCGAAGCAATACGAAAGACGTATCAATCCTTGAATAATTATGGATATGGCAGACTTGGAGAAGCTCTTGGTCGATGGGATGGTTGGTATCTCTTCATCAATTGCCATGATTGCAACAATGAAATGCGATCCATACCACGTGATATTGAGCCGCTAGCTTTTCAAACATGGCGGGAAGGTGGGCTTGTAGATATCCTTGGTAATATGCTTGTACATCAATTCAATCTCACATTTAATCGAGTTGGACCAGTCCAAGATTTTAGTGAAGAACCACGCGCAATCTTATGCCTGGAATGTGATCATGTTCTGGATCCAGAACGTTACAAACGTACGGAAATGGTTCTGCTCATCATGGATGAATATGCACATTTCTATTGTACTCGGAAAGCAACACTTCAACAAGCGTCGCTGGTCTTCTTCCTCCGACCATTCGACAAATGGATTTGGATTTATGTGGCTGCAATCGCCCTGTTACTTGGCGTGGGAGTTTTAATATTTGAAGCAAGCCCACGGCAAATTTGGTATGCACTCGATGTAATGTGGTCTCTGGTTGGAATTCCATTACAGAATCATAAATGGCCACGTGGCATTGCACTTATTCTCTTTCTTATCTTTATTCCATCACAATTTTATGTCGCATACTTCACTTCCGACGTCTTGGCTCCACTTGAACCACGTCGAATTCGTACGAATAAGGAATTATTTGATCAAGGATTTCGTGTAGTATTCGACCGAGATGCTTATGAGTTGGGCACAAATGTGAGTGGAAGCAGTATCCGATTCAATGAACATTCATTCTTTGAACCACAAACACCTGCAGCATGTCAGAATCCGAATTGGAATGATTGGGGTCCATGTCTTGCTGCTTGGCCTGATGTTGGGACACGTCGGACACAAACAAAATTTGCTTCACGATCTGTACGTCAAGTACGAAGTGAAGTCAAGAAACTATCGAATTTATTTTGTTCGACTGTGGTAGAAGAATGGGATCATTCGGTATGGCTTACTTTGCATTTCATGGGTCATTTGCAGTCTGTCATTAAAGATTATGTGAGTCATCTGCTTCAAGCTGGAATTCTACCTGGGTTTTGGGATGGGTTGTACATGGCTGGCGTAGCACGTGAATTTCCTGTGTCTGATGCAAAGTTTGTGTTTCAACGACTGTCCTTCAATACAGCTTTGTTGTCAGTCATTCAATTGTATGGAATTCTGATTGCCGTAGCGGTGTTGACACTCCTCGTGGAGATTGGTCATGACCGTGTGGTGGGCTGCTGTATTGTGTCATGGGCCCGATGGAGAAATACGCTCGTAAGATCCTTGCATGGTAGTCATAGTCATCGTCACCGTATGATAAAATGATGCCACACATAACACATAATACGTGCGTATTAGCTGAAGTGGATTGTAAATATTTGTACAACGTGCACAGTGAGCAAAATTACATCGCACATTATGATTTATTTACCGATAAGAATTTATTGGCATTGGCATCATTCAAATTGAATGCACAATATTAGTACTGGGTACTGGTACACATTACTAGTGAATGCATTCAGTTGTAATGCCAGTAATACACGGTGAGGCATGTAGAACTAAAAATTGGAGAAGTTAGCGTTAAATTTTGCAATGAAACAAGTACGGGTAAATAAAATACTTGAACTGAAAATACTGTGAGCGATCAATTATATTCTATCAAGCCAAGTGTGCAAGTGGCAGCCAAGCCAGTTCGAATGTGCATGCGATCGTACAAAAGCATGT
>JAQIYH010000069.1:0-14605 GCA_034700885.1 Paratullbergia callipygos | reverse complement strand
GGCGAAGTTGACAGAATCTCATCATCTGAATTCAAAGGATCCACTAATGCGATTCTCTTGGTAGGTGTCCCAATCGCAGTGGAATGTAGTACATTTCGACCTTGACTTTGGCTTTCAGTTCCTCCACTCCCTCCATCATCATATGGATACGCAGCATCTCGTGGTTGTTCTGGTGGTAGATTTAGTAGATTGGCAGGTTGAATGGGTGTGTTCTCAGTTGGGTGAAGACGTTTATGTGGACGTCCAATTCCAAGCTTTCTCATGTTGAAGCAGGATGAGTTTCAAGTTTCAACGACAGCAGCGTAATATTATATTTTTATTCGGCGAATGCACTTACTGATATGATATATGATAGCTAGAACTAGAATGTCCCTGGTAGGATTTCAGGCTGGCTACTTGGACATTTTGAACGTCAAATTTTCAATCGTCAAAGTCAATGTCGATTGTCGATTGACCACAAATTGTAAACACAATGGTTCATTACTACGTGTTGAAGCACACTGCCGCTTCATATTTTTGATTTCGTACGTCAAACGGTCAGAATCAATTCATGTTCAATCTTGAATTGAGTTACATATGCATTGCTTATTGCTTTGTTCTTTTAAACATTGGTTAAGAAGGCACGTCCATACCTTTAAGTTGTACGCGTGCACATTCTTGTCCTCGCTTTCACAAGATGAAACGGCGGCGTTCGTCTGTGCATCTTTGCATTTGCAGTTGCAGCAATGAAATAAGATTTACTGGTGTGATCTTTGCATTTACAGCAATGAATTAAGATTTACTGTTGTGATCATCAATCAACCTTTCCACTGCACAGTCCAGTGATCATCATCAGTTTGTAATTAAATGGTTGCATTGTTGCACACTTTAAATATTAGTGTTTTGACTTTGACTACACCAGTCAAAGTTTAATATTGTTAATTGTGTCTTTCTTTCTTTCATCGTCGCGTCGTCGTAGTCGTAGAAGAAAACCTTTAGGTCATCGAATCGCCATCGAATGTGCCGATGTGCCACTGACACTTTTACTGATTATGATGTGCGTGGAAAATGTATCAATACATTTCGCACTCTGCGTCGTATCATCTCAAGTTTAATTACGGTTACAATTGCAATAACACATACACACACACTTGCTCCAACGTCATTATTTTGCTGATTCATATTTCAATATACAACCACGACGACCGTATGATGAATCGAGATCATGTTATTCTTTTATGTTGTTATCTGCATCTGTCTGCTTGCTGTCTCATGTTTTCTCTTCGGTTCCAAGCACTCTGCTATGTTGGAATCTAAGCCAATTCCATTCCATTGTTCTATTCCAACTAATATTTTATTTTTATTGCCATTTCTGTCCATCACATGTCAAGACAAGTTCGACAAGACAAGACAACGGACATCTCTTGAGTTCACCTCTCCAATCTCCAGTTTTTGATCTCCTGTCAATCATATCCTTTTATTTTTCAAGCAGGTGAACAGGTGATCTGATTGATCGATTGATTGATTGGTCGTGATTGGTTTGTGCTACAAATGCTCCAGCTTTGTACCACATGAAGGAAGATCGCAGATGGAAGACAAAAACATTAGCATTCTTAAACTTTCTTACTTGGTTTCGAGTTCGATGTCTCAAGTTGAAAATTAAACCAAGCATGAATTAAAATCAAAATCACAATGGTGCTTGTTTTACCTCCATCATCATCATCATTCGTATCATTCTTATTCATAGTATTCATAATTACATGATGTGAATATTTTGACCGAAAGCCATGAAAGACTGCAAGTATATCAAAGGAAATGAATGGCAATTGTCTGACGACTGACGACTGACGACGACGACGGGAAGAAAGAGAAAAGTGAAATTTCACAGATCATCTCTTCGTCTCATAAGCATCTTTAAAATTCTCTTCTCAATTATTGTGCGATGTGATGTGATTGCGATTGTGTTGTTGTGATCCATCCATTCAAATTGAATATTAACTGTATCACTGAATCACTGCGACTTCAATGCACTGCACTGCCTTAACAAGAAAGAATGAAAACGAGTTCAACTGTTCCGCTGATGCGTTTAATTTAATTTAATTTAATTTATAATTTAATGTTTTAACATTTCGGGGTTTGGTTTGGTACAAGTTTAAATTTAATTTAATAGCTACTCGTTAAAATTAGACTGACTGAGGAGGATGGATTGTAGATTTTTAAATACTTTTTTCCTTATCAGTGCACTGCAGTGTTGTCGCTCGTCGATGGGAAGACGAGTACTTGTGCAATGACGTGTGCAAACTTTTAATTTTTATGATGATATGATTCCCATTTTTGATCACACAATGGTGACAATAAAGTACGTACGTACAAACTGCAAAAGATGAAATGAATTAGTTTTCTCTTTTTTTTTTAATATGTGAACATTTAGGCTAAAGTACAGACTAATAAAAATGTACTAACAATCGTTTTTCTCTTCTTCTTCTTTGGCATTTGGCTTTGGCTTGTCATTTCAAAATTTTTACAACAAACCGTTTATCCACCATTCATTTCCTTCCATCATCCATTCACTTTTCATCGTACGCTCACCTCAGACGATCTCGTCAAGTCAATCGTCAACGATCTCAACGACGAAGTTTACGACTACGACGACGACAACGACCATTAATACATATTTCATTGAATTCATTGTGTGAGAATTCAAAATACACTCAATAAATCCAAAGATCTACTACTTTCAAAAACGAATAAAATGGATCTTGAGATCTTCTTCCTTAAAACTGTGGCTGTGTGTTACTACAAATTGTATGACCAGAAATTGCTGACGGACGGTTTTTGCCCATTTTCTTCCATGCAGTAGAATAAGTAGAATTCATCTGACTTGAATCTTTTACATGTGTTTTGCAGGCGGCGGTTTTGCGTGTATGTATATATATGTTGAGCTAATTTGAAATTAATATTCGAAAGCCCAAAGTCATTAGTCATCTTCACTGTCACCGCATCACCATCACCATCCTCGCATCATCTTCTTCTTCTTCTTTATCTTAAGCCATGCAGAATGCAAATGCAGTGTGTGGACGGTATTATAGTCTAGTTAACACCTTTCGCATATTGTTGCAGTTATTATGATTATGATCATCATCATCATCCTTCTTAATTTCTTTTTTATTAACACTAACATGTGCACTGTACACGCACGCATGCATGCTGTGGCTACTAAAACGCAATATGAACCATACGATGCCTGCTGCCATGTGATGGAAGTATTGTGCGTATAAACTATAAACCAAATTAACCGAAATTAAAAAAGAGTTAACAGCGAGAGACGAGTCGTCGTCTGTGGTGACGTTGATTAAATGGCGAACCTTTTCAAGCCTTGGTTTTTGGATACAACAACGGCTACAGCAATGCTGCTCACTGCTCTGCGGGAATATGGACATTTAAGGTCAACTTTAAAATGAATGGAAAAATCATGAGTGGTAAATTAAAAATGGCGAAAGATGAGAAAGGCGCATCACGGCATAATAATGGTGAAGATGAGGAATGAGACCGATCAAGATGACGATGGGCAAACCACGACAGCAGCGGCGGCGGCAGCCTGAGCTTTGTGCTTTATGGTTAAGCTTGATGTGTTGTATTTATGTATTGGCATCATGTGTATTGAGTTGACAGTTGACAGTTGACAGAAATTAAGCCAGGAAAAAGGACAACAATGGAATGAGATTCCTCGTGCTATACTATAAAAGATCAAGAGAAAGAAAGATGAGCGGCATGATACGAGAGAGAGACGATGATACGATACGAGTATTATACCCCCTGTGTGTGTGTTTAAATTCATCAGACTTTTCATCCTTTTCATACTGTTTAAGAAGATGATGATGGGATCCAGGTGAGCCTAGTGAGCCACTGCTGCATTGTGTGATATGTAAGTCAACATTCATTCAAAACACAAGCAAGCACACAATCGTTCACATGCACTCCTTCGAGATTTCTAATTCAAATAATGCTATGTTGCTATAATGCCATCATAAATCGTGTTACCAGACCCACCACCGCACCACTGGCAATGCATCATTGCCTGCACATATACAGCATTAAAATCAGAACGCAACCACCTGAACGATCTTTGACGATTCTTCTTCATCTTCTTGCTCCTTAGTAAATGTGTGTTGTCTGTGCAGTACTGAAGTCTCGATGGATGAATGATACACGAAATGATGTGTGCTTCACTTCACTTCACTTCATTTACTCGCGTTACGAGTACGACTACACCACAGAAATACGTGCGTTATTGCCATTGCCATTTAAATTTTGTGGTTCCTATTCTTGACTTGTCTGTGCCTGGGCTTTGGCTTTGGCAATGTGTACTTGTACATATTCCTGACGTACACAAATTTGCATGGGCATATTGCACATGCACTCGCACTGCGGCATGCATGGCATGGGTGCATCACATCACATCACTTTTATTTTATCCTTATTATTAGACTACAATTATAATGATGATGATGATGATGAAGAAGAAGAAGAGTGATCAAGTAATAAAAGTCCCTGTGATGAAATTCGTTTTTTCTGCATATGCATCCCACCACTTCAACAATTCAACAATTCACAACTCCTTTCGCCTCATCTTCTTGGCTGGGCCACCGTCATATATAAATAGATGATTTTTCAGGTTTTCAGTTTTTCATGTGTGACTGATCAAAAATTTCGAGCACAAGCTTTTTCTTCTGTGTCACTGTTCTTATCTTTGCTGCGTATCTATAAGTGCGACTACTTCTTATCACTGATTTTACGTGTACACGGTTTACTTAACTTTCCTCTATACTTGTTTGACTATATTCCACAAAAATCTCAGAGTCAGATCTGTGTAAGTGAGACGACAAGAGACTGAAGAGACCGAGACGCGGGGGCAAAATGAGACAATTTCAAAACTGACCTTTCTCTGACTTTCAATCGAAATCTTACCTGAACTCCAACTCCATAAAAGTGTCTGAAGTCTGAGTAATTGAGTATATCATCTCGCAAAGTCGTGACTCCACTCACTGGAGATTAGAGGAAGAAGACGTAGAAAATTAATTATTTTCTAACCCCTTAATTACCAAGTCATCCTCAAAATCCTCATCCTCATCGTGCTCATCATCATGATGCCGAAGTTATTTGTGTCTTCCATACTTTTTGCATGTATTTTAAATTATGTACTTTCCTCAAGTCGTTACCATCATCTCCAGCAACAACCTCAACATCATACACATCATCATCAGTCATCTTCATCTAGTAATCAAAATCATCAACTTTACAGCCATCATATTCATCATGTAGGAGCAGCATCTCAACAAGTTCCTCAGGTATGAAAACTACTAATAAACTAATTATAATTATGTACATATATATTCGTAATTTGCAAAGCAGGGAGGGAATTAAAACCAACTTATTAGACTAAACTTTGATTGAACTGTTTCTACTAAACAGTTCAGTGCTGGGCGATGGGCTTTAGCTTCCTTGAAAATAACTTTAATTCCTCAAGGACTTGGGTTGACGACCTTGTGACTTGTCGTCTTCGTCGTCGTCGATAATTTCTTCCAACTCTTCAAAAATCTTTGACAAGCTTAATTAACAATTCACTGCACTGCGCCCACCAATTCAAAATGCAACGCTGTAATACAATTTGAGTTACTTTACGAATTAATTTACATCATCATCCGCTGCCGCTGCCGTTGCCTTTTTGAAGTCTGCGAGACAAGGTCGTCGCATTTTGTCAATAATTATAGCATCCAAAATCCAAGTGCACAATGTGCACGGAATTCATTGCTAATAAAGAACATTTTGATCACATCCTGCCTTTTGTTACATTGAATTTCTTAATCTTGGCTTAGTTCTTGGCTTACATTTTGTTCCCACGACTTTTGTTTAATTAAAAGACGACGACACAGCGATCACCAACAACGAGATGCAAGGTTAAAGGAAGGAGCATGACAATGACAAAAAATGGCAGACAATGCGCTGCTGTCTCAAAAAGAGACACGTGTGCATTGTGCGATTGTGCCTTGGCCCAAAGCAGAGTAATTTAATTAATTGAAATTTACTTTTATATTTCTTTTACCACAGGTGGTGGGTTACCATTATCCAGTTCCAACTATACAACTGACTGCAGCAAGCGTCAATCGCCCACAGATTAAACCTGGTCCTACAACAGCTGGAGCGTCAGCAGCAGCAGCAGCAACTGGTACAACAACTACAATGATTGCTGCTGCAAATTCTAATACTTCTTTACCACCTACGACAACGACAACAACCACAAGTGTAAAGGGTCAAGGGAAAATGCAGTCAACCGCTGCAACAGCTGCAGCAGCAGCAACAACAAAAACAAAAGCACCTGTAGGAGCAGGAGGATCAACATCAATTGTAATGCCCATCATGTCCATGATGACGATGCCACCTTCTGTTGCGTCATCATCATCATCATCATCCGCATCACAGATGCAACATCATCATCCAGCAAATCTTCCAAAGGTACAGAAATCCTTTTTGTGGTTTACTCAATTCTACAAAAGATTGCAAATAATCAATTAGTAATCAGCGAGTTGACTGACGTCGACTGACGTTGATTCTTCAAGAGAAAGTTCTTAACTTGATTGCTATTGCATTGCTTTGTGCATGCGTGCGTATGTGTGATTGGTACCCTCTTGAACTGAACTTGGGTATGTGCATAGCAATCAGTACACTATTCTTGGAAATGATGAGAATGATGAGAATGAAATGGTTTGTTACAGTTTCCCAAAAATAGGATTCCAAAGAGGCTAATTAATAAATTGTTGTCTGAAGAAAATGTACTGTCAGGAATTGCCACTCAAGGTGTTTTTCCATGAACAAAACATGTAGTAAACATTCGCATTCACAAAACACGTTCACATAAACAACACCTCCATTCATCATCTCAATTTGTGTGCCGTGTGCCATATTGTCCATGCATACACAATCATACATAGCACAAGTTCCGTACTGAATTCTGTTGTTTCTTTACATAAACAATTCTTAATTTTCTTACTAATTCATGTCAGCATCAGTACGCAGCAGCATCAGCAGTATCATGGAATTAATAAACTTTCTCAGTGATTAATCTCCCACTACACTGCTACGTGCTCACCGTGCTCTTCTCCTGCAAGTTTCAATTTGAATTACATGTCTAAAATATGACCTTTTAAGTTTTACGAAAGAACTGTAAATTGAAGCAAGGCACAAGGCACACAGTCACGAAATAATACGAATGTCCTTTGAGATGCTTGAGTACACATTTTGTTCCAATTCTTTACCACCATTTCTTTTTACATTTAGCAAGTTATAGCATTAAGGCAAGAGTCATGCTTTCAAGTTTCTAAGGCTGGAGTGTGTTGGAATGCAATGTGGGAAAATGGAAAAAGGCTTCTTTGTATTTCTACTTCTACGACGGCAATGTGATGGTCAAAAGTGTTTCCACTCCTCGTGTCTTTTGGTATTTGGTCTTTTTGTTTATTTAATAAAATCCTTTTAAGTGGATGTTCTTCTGATGTTGGATTTGTGTAGGACTGTGAAAGCAGAAAAAAGTTCCTATGAGAGTAGAAGTAAGAATCAAAGGTCGTGTCAAAGCTGGAGTAGAGAAAAAAGGAGGCGCGTGCCACCAAGATCGTTTTTGTTTTTGCTCCTTCTTTTTCTTCTTCCCATTCGACTCCAAAACCTAATCTCCAACATTTTTTCTCATTTCTTTTTCATACTACGACACGACCATAGGAATTCACCGAATCAAGCCGAGGAAAAAAGCCTGGGTGAAGAAATTCAATGGATGGAATAAAATAAAATAAAATAAAATAAAGTGAAAGAAAATTAATTATTTGTTTACTTTAAATACTACGGACGTAACTACGCGTAAATACATTGGTGAGAAACATGGCAAGGCATGGCAAGACGAGTAATTTAGTAAAGCACAGCAGGAGTCGGCAAAGTGTGAAAGTTGAATTCAGACTTTCTTTTGGACTACGGTTCATTTGATGATTGGGTTGATGCAAAGTAAAAGCTTCACTCATTCACATGAACCTGTTTTCGTATTTTGTATTTTCTGGTCTTTTGAATGAGAGAACATGCACACATGTATTAATTTGGGTGCAGCGCACATGTTAATGAAGTTATACACATGTGGCAGTAATTCGTAACTTAATTCAAAGCACGGGAAGGAAATTCTCCTTCCTCGCGCTCGGCTCGTTCGTTCTCTGAACTCTGAACTGATGGGAACTAAGTAAGAACTAACTTGGTTTGAGTTTGTATCAAAATAATTCATCTTCTACTTCGGTGTTGAGCAAAAACTCGTAAAGGGAATGAAGTACCTTTGTTGTTTGTTTCATGATCTGTAAACTTTCCTTACTATTACATTTATTTCTTTTTTGTATTGCACTGCATCCAATAGTTAGTTATGTACTACACGTGGAGAAGATCAAAAGCTCAAATATGCACTGCACAAATGAAACCACAAACAGATTTTCTCTCCTGTACGTACGCTGTGGTTTGATGGGACTGCGAATTGCGATTGACGTTGAATTCTTTCTTCCCAAATAGTCTGGCGTGTGCGGAACGAATGCGAACGACCTTTCTCCTTCTTCTTCTTCTTGGCACGTTTATGTTTATGCAGTTTGAAACAATTAATTCGTGCCTCGTGCTTGTCTGCATCTTCTAGAACGCGTCCTTTTATCGTCCGTGTCGTCCACGGCGGCGCGCGGCCGCTGAAACTTTAAATTACAATACAACACGTTGCAGTCTACGGTTTGTTGTTGTTACTGTTGGTCTGCTTAATTATTAATTACGACACGGTTTGTCAAGTTCAATGATTGTTTACCACAAAAACTTTTCAGAGGTTTCAGTACTGCCACTACTACTTGAAAATTAGGCACCTCATATCATAAGCCTACCTAAGGCCTCCTAGCAAGTTTGGGGATTTAATTTGACACACTGGTTTGCCACGCCACTGTAGCCCTGTTGTGAGTGACTAACTAGCATTTTACTGAGAAATGGGATGGAGACATTTGCCACGTGTTTACGCTTACAGTTCATGGTTCATTAAAAGTTTCGTAGTTAATTTTAGTCTTTACCTTCTGCCGCAGCCTTTACCTTCTGTCATCGGATTCGGATCGGGACAATGTGTACAACGAGTACGACCAACGACCAACCTTGATTCCTTGATGTGGTTTAAAATCCGACTGGTGCCTTGCAGTCTGCAGTGCATATTTGCATAAATACACACGCTTGGGTCATTTACATTATGCCCGAGCAGACGGACAGACAACAGACACAGAGACAAAAGGCAAATGAATTGTTAGAATTTTCATCACAAATAAATATTTTGGTTTCCCATGTTCCACATCCATCCACAAAGGATGATCATATATGTAATATTAATTCCGTATTACTTCTCTTCTGTATCTGTATTTTCATTACCCCAGAGCCTAGAGGTCATAAACTTTTTTCATTTCCTCTTTTGTCTCTATTCCCTCTCGTACCTTTATCTCCATCTCCATCTCATAATAATAATAATAATCACATTTCAATTTCCCTGTCTCGTTTCGTTTCGTACTTTCTTCCTCTCCACTACATCTCTGGCATTTGTGTCAGGCACGTGGATGACATCGTCGACAATTCACAGCAACAACTTCCAGTCGTCCAACACCTGATCTGATATTTATTTATATGTCGTCTGGTGTTGTGTATGTACGCATTATATTATATTTTCCACGTATGAAATCCTACAAAATCTTACTATACATTGCAATACAATTCGGTTTATTAACTAACCCTGCGCTCACCTGCGACCTGCCCAATGAAAGTAAACTCATTCGTTTCTAAAAGAGGAAAGCAGGTCAACGCATACTGCGAGAAAAACTTCTTGTTCAATCAATGCTTATTCCATATTATTAGTTATATTTCGAGGAAGGTGACACATCGCCAGCGACGGTGCTTGCGATGTTTATGGAATTTTGTTGTTGACCAAAAATATTCTACTCATGACTCACTCATATGATTTCAGTTTGGTAAACTTCAACATAATACATACGCAATAAATCCCACACCACATCAGTGTGTGATATCAGCCATACACACTCTAGACAACAACGTGTACAATGTACAATAATCCAAAGTTAAGAACTAGGCCAAACAAAAAGTCAAACATTGTATGCATTGTATGTGTGTAGTATTTAGTTTTGCATTATTACGATTTCTTGTTTAGGAAAAAGTAGTGTCCAAACTTTTCCTTCATGTTCCTTGTGTTTGCACAATGAAAGATATTTTTGGTCGAGGCGACCTTTGTCAGCACGCTACTACACTCAATGAATTCGGAAAGCAAATCTCGAAGCTGATGCAGGATTTTAAAATGCTAGACGCGGTCGGTCGGTCATTCACTGAAATGAAACTTTGCAATAGTAGCAAATGGAAAAAAGTAAAAGTAGTCAAACCAAAACCAAACTTTTGTACCAAACTTATTTATTTTGACGCTGCTGCTGCAAAGATTTCTAATCCAAACATTGTGATGTGGCGAATATGATCCTTTTCATTTCTAATCCAATTTTTTTTCTTTCAGTTGAAAAGTTTCATTTTTGTGTAGCGATGAGACTTTGTGGACTTCTTCTCCATTTCGATTTCTATTATAGGGCAGTGTGTGAATTTCATTTCATATGTTCCTACTATTGCTACAATATTTATACCGATTCAAGTTGACAAATCAGTGAGATGGAAATATTGGACTTTTTTGTCTGGACAGACGCAGATGACGCAGAGGACGCAGAGTAGAAATGATAAACCTTGACTTTGTATTTGGTTTTGGTTTCGTCTAGTATTATGTTCATACTTGAAACTATTTCTAGTTAGCAGCACACAGCAAGGACTGACTACATTTTATAATTTCACACGTGTCTTGGTCGAATATTTTATGGATACTTGATGACATCATGGTCATGGGCAGTTCATTTCTCATAAGAGGTTGAAAAGAGTTGTAGCGGAAGAAAAGTCATTTGGATTCCATGTCCCATGTTGAAACTATTGGAACAGAACTGAACTTGAGATCCTATAATTTCATTGGAATTTTGCTTTCAATAGCCTTGAACCCGACTCAACTGAATCGAGATGACAATAATGTGCGGACTGCAAAAAATTCTAACGACCTTTGATCCATTGCATGACAGCATCGAATTATACGACAACTCGTCTTTGGACAATGAAAAGGTCGTTCGGCCTTGAGTGTTATCTTGTCTGTGTATTTAGCAAAACTATGCAAATGACCAGCAGTGCATTAACTTAAAAGGTTGGAGCCTGATGGAACATAAAGTGAAATGGTTATGCATCAGCATCATGCATTTGCTAATATGTCGAAAATGTCGTTGTTCACAAATGCACATGAGTGAGATCAGTGAGATGATGCCATGCAAGATGCAATTTGCAATGCCGTTGCTTTGCTTTGCTTTCCTGTGAAGAAGAAATTAGAAATGAGAACAATTTACTTTAATGATGATACCCGGAATGAATGAAACTCATCTTCATACTTCATCTTGTTCATAGGCATTGTTGTTGTTTTGTGTGTGCATCACTTTGAGTTTTATTGTTTTGCTGCATTGGATTGTTGAGTAGTTGAATTTATTGTAGTAGTAAATGTATGTATTTAATTTTAAAGCGTCTTCGTCGTCTTTGTCATCGTAGTCAGTATTTAACTCAACCTCATTTCAATTTTGGTTTCAGTTTTATTACCACCGCATTCATTACCTTTGCAAAAATACTTTCGTCATTTCGCCTTTTACATTATTCACATTCACATTCACATTATTCACATTGCTACTTTTACGACTTCGCCATTAGAGTGAAAGTGAGCGCTTTTATGACTTTTTATCCCGCATCTTTTGGTATTATGAAGTCATTGACATTCGTCAGAGTCTTTCTTGTCAATTTTGTCCCTTTTTATATTCTCATTAGTACAAACCACAGGAGTGACAGGAGAGAAGTTTAAACCTGTACCAAGACCCGATACCGAAACCGCATTTACTGTTAACCAAAAGGATTTTCTGCTAATTATAGATTTGTGATGCTGCGGTGCAACGAAATGTTGTTGTTGGGAAGTTGGAAAAACTACGCCACAGCCACAGAGATTATAAGTTTGAAGAAGCTAATTAATTCAATGATGATGATGATCTTGAAAATTACTTTAGAACGACAAGAGTTTGTACTTTGGAACTTTTTTATCCTTCAGCAGATATACAAACAACGGAGAAACGAGAATCGAGAACCGACCAAACTCAACTCTTAATTTAGTAGCATCAAAATTGTATTACTACTACAAACCTCCGCAATGAAATTGATCTTTGTCGGCTTTTTACGGATATTTCTCATCTCAGCATCTCACTCACTTAACTTGTCATGGTATTTTTCCATTATTTAGGATTTTTATTTTGAAGGAGGAGGAAAAGTATCATCATCGCGTCATCATCAAAGTAGCGCAACAACTACAGAAAAAAGATAAAACTACAAAAACTATTATAAACTACTTGTTGTCAGTGGACGACTGTCAAGAACATAAATAATTAAAAAAGAAAAAGTGAAAAGATTTTTCGCACATACACAAAAAAATATATGTACACATGTATCGGTCTAGTTTCTATTCAGCACACTTCACAATTTTATAAATGTTAATAATGTATTAATGTACATGTACGTCGTCTTCGTTTGGATTGAAGTTTTAAAACAGCAGCAGACGAACAACAGCAGAGAAGCAAGAAGATGATGATGATGATTATTAATGACTTCGGTGCGGTGGTATCATCTTCAATCATATTGTTCTTGTTCTTGTTCTTTATTCTTGTGTTTAATGTACTAGCAACTTACCTGTTAATATTTTTCACGTTCATGTTCAAATGTGAAATCATTTTTCATAAAAGTCAGTGGGACAGAGACAGACAGCGCAACAGCACAACAGCAGTGAGACACTGACATGAAATGAAATGAAACCACAGCATGGCACAGCACAACACCTTATTAAATTTGATTATCGATACGTGTACTGAACGTGTACACATAAAGAAAATAGACAAAGCTATATTTAAATATTTATACCTTTTACGATCTATTGTTGTTACCCATTGTTGTCCTTGTATGCAGCCGCAAAACGTAAGCAAAGCAAGTTGTAGTCAATAATTCATCTCATTTTGTTCTCATTCATTGAGAAAATCCATACATGCAAAATATGTACAACGAGTATAGCCACGTTTTTGTTTTGTGTGTCTGTACTGTGCTAGTTTCTTCACACGTACTCACACGTATCGTGGTATCGTGGTATCGTAAATAGTATCGAGGTAATTGATAACTAGGAATCGCACAGCATGACACGAATCCGGTGAAGATCAGTGCCAATTGCCAACTAACCATGACTCCTTTTTTCCCCTCCTTACAATTGTTTATTAATTAAAAATGATGACTACTTACACTGCACTGCACAAGTTTGGTTGTCGCATCCCAAATGAGAATTCTTCGGTGTAAATTTTCTACTTGTATGAATCTCAATTGCTTCTTCCTTAATTATGCACGTCAGTGTTCGGGTGCAGAAGAATTTAATAGGAAATTTGTTGAGTTAATTGTTCGTTTCTTGAGTTAAGAGAGTTGAAACCATCATCATCATCATTAAAGGGCGATGATGATCATTGATGATGATCCTTGATGATGATAATGATGATGGCTATGAAGAAGTGAAAATGATTGCTTAGTAAATTAAATTAGCTTCCTTGAGTTCCTGTGTACTGTGTTCCACTTTATGAAAATCCGACACTACAGAAAACAGAAAACACAAGACGATGACGAACGACTCCATCCATGTTTTTCTTCTTTCATTTGATTCAGGTCAGCGTCACTCTACAAACAATGTCAGATTCTGCTGCTACAACAAATCAGAATGTCAATATACAACATGTTAAACCAACTGATGCTGGCATGATGGCAGCCAGTGGAGCCAGTGGTGGTTCAAGGACAAGTTTGATGGATGACATGGATCAGCAGCATCAACATCACGAACATGTAACTGATCGTATTGGTGTAACAGATTCTGATGTGACTGCTTTAGCAGATGAATTCCATCCATTACGTACACCAATGATTGAAGGAATTGATGTTGCATGTGGTAAAGAAAGAATGACTGTACGAATTACATTTGATCAAGAATTCAATGGCATTGTTTATGCAAAGGTAAGTCAGTCATTGACTTGATGATTGAACGAACATGATAAATTGATTCAACCAACATTGAGTTCAAAGTTCAACCCATATAAAGGATGATAGTAAATAGTTTTGACACCTACTTGAGTCATCTAATCTTAATAGTAATCTCAAATCTTGTGTTGTTCTTGTTCCTGTGTTTACTTTTGTTAAGAAAGTTTAGATCAAAATCTTGAAAGGAGAAAAACATTTACACTGCGAAAATTGCAAATTGCATTTTCATCACATATAAACAATAGAAAATCATGTATTGCATAAAATCTGACGACGGTGAAATATTGTGAAACAGGGACACTATGCCGATCCAAACTGTAAATTTGTAATGCCAAACTCTGGTGCAAAGATGTACCAATTTGAT
>JAQIYH010000068.1:0-14617 GCA_034700885.1 Paratullbergia callipygos | reverse complement strand
ATGCCACGAGCCCAGGCCGCGACGTGAGCATGAGCAACATAAGCAGCGCTGCTCCATGCCAACACAACAAACGACAACAACACAATCTTCATTTTCAGTGAGCGGTTTGCGAATCTGCTTATTAAAATTAAACTACGACCGACAGCAGAGACTATGGGAGTTGCAAGTCTGGGTTTGGAGTATATATACTGGTTTAATTTAGGAGTTATGGCGTAAACAAGACGAGTCCCGTGACATGGTGCGCCTGCGAATACGAAATAAGTAACGAATCAGAATCCACTTGAGTGACTATTGGAGCTTGTGTGTACGTGACAACACTTCAACTGGTTCAAGTGGCCAATGAAGAGAGTCTGCTCATAAGGTTGACTTTAATTGAATGGAATGTATCCTATCTAGCCATGATGTTATAGATGGATGTCATCCCTTCAGTGTGTAATCAATCAAACTGAATTGAATTGACATGCAAGTTAGACATGAAATTACTTGAATTATGCGGTCTAGGGTTTAGATTAGACCGAGACCATCACAATTTTCCTGACTTAGTTAGGGCATCCAATATCGAAGGGGTCTGACAATATCGCGATGTTGATATTTCCATATTGATAATACTAGGTCCACCAATATCGCGATATTGATATTTTCTTTTAGGTTAGGTTAGGTTAGGTTGGGTCCCATCCACGACTGGTCTGGTTAAGTTCTGATGAACTTGCAACGAACGAGCGAATTTACATAATCGTCTGAACTGCTCCTCTCTCATGTGCAACGTGTAACTTGGAGGACGTGCGCGGCGCGGCACGGGACTGGGAAGTGGGGAACATTTGTTGCTCGTGCTCACACTGCCACCTTTGCCATTGGCTTGCACTGCCGAGTTGGGGCTATTCCAGGTCATACCATAGCCAATGTTCTTAATGTACCCATAACCTACGCAAGGTCTCGCATGTATTTTGACCATGATATGGAAATTGAGCTCTGAAATTATCAGAAGGCTAATAAATAGTGGAAAAATTTCCGCCTTTGCTGGAGCTAATTAATGCATGAAATCAATCCAAGTATATCGCACCGGCACATAACTTTCGAATGCCAGATACCCTGGAATGATGTTGGACTTAAAACCTCCTGGTGGTGATTTCCAAAGAAGCTGAAAAATTGTATTGCGTGCAATCTTGAAGTAAACAATGTGCTCGTTGGTGCATAGTGCTCATGACGCCCATACTAGAAATAGTTTCAAAATAGACATCACCAAATTTTCATTTTCTATTTCAGATTTCCGAAGAATGCTTGTCACCGGAGCGTTCGTTCTAAATCATCATGTCAAAAGTTAGTGAACAAAAGCAAAGTTCTTAATGTCTAAATTGGATAACTTCTTTCAAGTACAGACGCACGTCCATCACAATTCACAATAAACAAAATCCCACCAAGTTGTCACTGCTTCCAGTTGATGTTGGTGTCCTTCGCCGCTCCGGCCATCAAAAACAACTTCCCTGAATGCATAAAACCCGCAATGTTTCCACTGCACATCTTGCAGATTTCATCTCATCTTCATTCAGAATGGATTACAAATTCATTTTGCTCATCGCTCTTGCAGTGATTTGTGTGGTTGGTGTGCATGGAGCACCGCGTAAGTTTTATACGGACAACAAATTGGTTTCTGGCTTGAAAAAACGCACTGTAATCACAATATGTAATACTTATATGTACATTTACAGAAGGTTTCGACGGCGGTTTCGGTGGCGGAGGAGGCTTCGGTCCCCCAGCCCCAATTGGAGAAGTGATTCGTGAAGAAGTCGTTCGTGAATATCCATATGGAGGTGGTGAACTGATTAAGAAAGATGAAGAGGTCATTGATACAGGACGAGGTCAAGAAGTTATTAAGGAAGAGACAGACTCCTTCTTTTAATACATGAGACTTGAAACATGACGAATGTTAAGCTACATGCTATTGGACAATAAAATCTAGAGCACATCTTAATTAATACCGACTTCGACTTGGATTTAATTTGTGACAGCGTCTTATGGAAGATTATGTAGAAGGTTTTGTACTTCAGACGCTTCTGGCACTAAGTTGTTCCCCATCGTGTGTTGGAATTTGAAATGGTCAACAGCTATGGCGTCATCACTCTGGCTCTCGTCCTCTTCATCTGATTCAAATGGAACGACCACCTGAAATGATGCAGTAAAGTGCGAATAAAACATGATCATGGTCAGGTGTTGCTTAAATTTACCAATATTGTTTTTGATCAAGTGGTGTAGGGCTACCTGAGATGAAAACTCTTGTGCCAGTTGTTGTTGTTCTTCCGTAAGTTGTGGAACCATTTCACCGTTTGGTCCAGTGTGGACTGAGACAGATTGTTGAAGTGTATTATGAGTTTCTGGTGGGAATTGGCTTAAGAGTGCTTGGAGTGATGTTTGGTCAGCTTGTGGCGGCGGCGCCAGTGGTGGAGCAGCAACCTGACAAACAAATGCAAAGTAGGCCCAAATTCAGCAAGTGAAGTAATATGTTAACATGTTATGACTTACAGCTGCCAACACACCAAATGAGAGAATGAGGACCTTCATGATGGTTCAAAACTATAATTGGCCAAGTACAACTTGGGATCTGATATTGGACACCAAAGACTCACTTGAATTTATATGAATAGCTCTGAAATCAGACCCTTGCCCTATGAGTGACCCTTAAATTCCTTAATTCACCACGTTGACTTAGAAACATTGTGTCGTTGGTGGGAACAAGCTTACCATATGTATGGTAGCATTTTAAGTCAATGAGCATTACTTAACATAAACATGAACATCATTCATTGTGTGCATTGACCATGCACACAGGTGCTTGGGGCAATGTTATGTTATGTTATGCTTTATTGTCAAAAGTGGTCAACATTCGAAAACGCTGCTCTCCCCCACTGGACATTAATTAATTAATAGACTTGCTTTACAAATAGAAATCAAAATTAAAACGTAACAAAATGCTCAGAGCGAGCTTTAATTAAATGCTTCTTAACTACTTGGACCTTCTCACTGTACGTGGATTCGGTGAAATTAATGTCAAACTTCGGCAATGAACTCCAGAATTTCCACGCACGATACCTGATTGAGCGGTTGAAGGTTCGCGACGTTGATTCAGGTTCATTGATTTTTGGCCAGTTTCGTTGTCTGCTTGACATTTCAAACCACACTCTGTCATACGGCACAGCACTGGCACTAGGCACAAACTTAAACAGTTGAAGATCTGTTTTCTCTGTGACAGTGAGCAGATCAAATTCCCTTAAAAGATTACCTACACTGGTTTTTAGCTTCTTCGATCGTGAATGGCGATATTTTTTAGCTAATGAAGGATACTTAAAACTAATTAAAAAGCGCAAGAACCTATCATATAATGAGTTTAAAACAGTGGGGGATTGAACAGCCCATACAATAATGCAATAATTAATTATTGATTCAACATATGAATTGATAAGCAATTTAAGAATTTTACATGAAATCAGACGTTTTATGGAGTACAACTTTGCGACAGCATTATTCCCTCTTTTGTTAACATAATCAAAATGTAAGTTAAAAGACAATGTGCTGTCAAGAACTAACCCAAGATACTTAAAGTTGTAGACACGTTCGATTGGTTCACCATTTAGTTCAACAGTGATTCCTTTTGGGTTGATATTTTTACTGTCTTGCGCTTTGTGAAATATCACATACTTGGTCTTGTTTATACTAATTGTTAGTCCATTTGAAGTACACCATGCTTGGAGTTTGGCAAGTTGTGCATTTAGCTTTACAATGCACTGATTCACATCAGTGCCGTCAACAAATATCACCAAGTCGTCAGCATACAGAAGATACTCATTGTCCATTACTGTTCCAACATCATTGATGTAAAGGGAGAAAAGCAGTGGGCCTAACGGTGACCCTTGACCAACTCCAGATGGTAGCTGATGAAGATTGGACACAAACCGGCTAATTTCTATTGTTGTCGTTCTGTCTACCGTGTAGTTGTGAAGTAACTTGACCAGATGCGGCTCCAGCTTGAAGAATCGTAAAATTTTCGCAATGAGTAGGTCATGACGGATACTGTTGAAAGCCTTTTTCAGGTCCACGAACACTGCAACCACCTTGTGGTTTGGCTTGTCGATCCTGTCAAAGACCATCTGAGTGAACTGCCAGGTAGCAGTTTGGCAAGATCGATTCGGTCTGAATCCGTGCTGATTTGCATCCAAGTTTTTGTTCACTGCTTTCAGGAGTCTGAAATATATTATCTTCTCAAATATCTTTCCAAGTCCGGGTAAATTAACAATTGGACGAAATGAGGACGGACAGTTTCTTCTGCCCTTGCCTTTGTAAAGTGGTGTCGTGGTTGCAGTTTTGAATCCTGCTGGAAATTTTGCAATAGACAGTAGCGTTGTGAAGAACAAGGCTAAGTGACCAGAAAGTTGCGCCTTAAACTGCTTCAGAATTCTGAATGGTACATGCAGTGCAGAGTTTCTTGCTCCTGATGTTTGTGTAATGGCAGTTTCAACTTCTTTCGCAGTTATGTTTGGTGTAGATTCTTCCTGAAAATCATTTGAATATATTTCAATCTCTCGTCGGATAGATTCTTCACTAATGAAAGGTGGCTCGTGTCTCACTACAAACTCATTGAGCAGTAGATCACAGATTCTTGATTTCTCTGTAACAGTTGCATGATCAGATTTCAGTTCTGATATATGTTGAGGTTCTTTGTGTCGGAAGTTGGTGACTTCGTTAATCACATGTAACGGCAATCTGGAGTCGACTGACAGACAATGCTCGAAAAGTCAACTGCAGATAGGCGATATCAAAAATCAAACACACAGTTCACTCGATGATGATGGTGATTTCCAATGACAATATCACCTTGTCTACTAGTCTCTGCACTACATACTTCAAACTAAAATATTAAGTCATATCTCTGTCCAAAGATGACAGTCCTTGCATGGACTTTATTTAAAGATTTGCATGCTTGAGACATCAATATTAAAACGTGGATCAAAATCGTTAATATCAAACCCCTTTTAATTCTGGTGAAATTAGGTTTGTGTCCGACTTATTATTAGTTCGCGTAAAAGACAAACTCCCAATGGTGTGAATGTAAAGCATTCAGCCAACACGTTTCGTGTTTGTGAGCAGAGTGGTGAATATGAAAACCATGAATGAACAAGGTTCACATGAGACAGTTTGTGTGTCCGACCTATCATCAAGCCCTCTATATTATCGGTGTAATGTAATTATGATTTCTTTCTTTCTTTCTTTCTTGATCCGTATCTCCTCCTAAACCACTTAATTTTTTGAAAAACGGATTTCACCACTGTGTTCGTTTTGATTAGGCGGTGTTCACTGGCTACTTTTAAAAGTCCTTAAACAAATGCAAAAAATTGGAAACCCGGGCCGATTTGAAGCCGCACTCAGTCGCCTATGTAAATGAGTTTTCCTGTCTTCCTCAAATGCAAGAAGGGCTCATTTGCATTTGCGATGACGCCACCGCTCTATTCGGCATGCATTGATGGAATGAACGCAGGAGCCTGGATGGAAGCCGGTTTGTACAATACGTTTGCATGCACTTAAGACTTTGCCCATGTTATACTTCCACGATACAGTGTCATACATCAAGGGAAGCAAGAAGGCAGTGTAGTGCTTTGGCCAATCCAAAATAAGCATTGTAATTTTGTATTTACAGTTCTATACATTGCAAACTTGCAATTCGTGTATATAACAGACTAGCAGAATTGGCCGGTCGCTAGCGACCGCCACCGGCACCACCATTATCTGAGCTACAAACCAGAAAAATCAAACGCACTGATCGTCCCATTTTGAAACGTAAATCGAACAGGATTCCTAGCACAGGAAAGCAAACACTCCGTAGAAGTACAAAAGACAACATATGCCTTCCTGTGCTAGGAATCCTGTTCGATTTACGTTTCAAAATGGGACGAGCAGTGCGTTTGATTTTTCTAGTTTTAGAAGAAGCTAGTTTCTAGTTTTAGTAGCTCAGATTATGGTGGTGCCGGTGGCGGTCGCTTGCGACCGGCCAATTCTGCTATCTATGTCTAAAATCCTGGATAACTTTTGTCAAATACAGATGCACGTCCTTCACAATTCACAAAATCCTAACAAGTTGTCACTTCCAGTTGATGTTGATATCCTCCACCGATCTGGCTATGTGGCTATAAAGACAACTTCTCCGATTGCATAAAAACCCTGTTTCCATTGCACATCTTGTAGATTTCATCTCATCGGTTGGTGTGCAAGCACGTATACTATATAACAATTTCTGTGCCCATTTCCTAACTCGGGACATTACGCTGTGTAAGTTTCTGGTGGCTATACACGTGCAGGAGTATGGTCGATAGTATTGGGTACACTTTGGTGCAACATGACCCACCCGGGTCTAAACAGCCCAAAGGTATTACAAAATAATATAATTCCCATTGGGGTCCAGAACTTGAGAATGATCGACCGAAACGAGAACAAAGTCAACCTCCACGGAAACAACATGACGACACCAAATATTTGGCAGACACTTGTATCAATTTCAACTGTTTTGCGAGGTTGGAGAGGATGGAACTTCCTTAGCCTCTCCTAGGCAAGAATCCCAAGACCAAACTCCCATCCGATCCCCTTCACAATCAAGTGAAATGAAATTCCTAATTGCTGAAATACAATAACGATCCAAATTTAGTGATTTGCCTTTTCTATCGCGATCACGACAACTCACAACACAGAGAAGCCGTTCAATTGCGATATTTGCTACAGCCATTACAAGAGTAGTGCATATTTAAAGGCACACAGGAGAAATATACATCCAGACTAAAAGTATCTTCTTCTCAATGTTGTTAGTGCGATAAAAAATATAAAACCACACAAACACACGAATGTGAACTCGGCAACAGAATTTTTGGCTTTGATACACGTAATGGACTAAAGGGATATTCGAATTCATACTTGTGAGAAACCGTTCAGTTGCAGGTGCTTCTCCAAACAGTGCAATGTACAAGTCTTATGTCATCTTGTGGTACACACACATGAAAAGTATCGTAAGTGAAACGAGTGTGGAAAATCTTTTCAAATCACAACCTGCTCAAAGGCGCACAAGATGGTTCATACTGGTGAGAAACCATTACCTCTGACAAATTCTCCAAATCATTCAAGAACAATACCTCCGACTCCATATTTAACAACATGGGAAACACTGTACTAGAAAATGGAAGTGCGAGCAACATGTTAAAGCTTTCTACTTATTAGGCAACTTGGCAGGTCACTTGAGAACGCATAGTGGAGAACAGCCATGCAACTTACAAGTGTGAGATATGTGCCCATAAGCTTTGCGCACGCATATAATCACGGCTCATTTGAAAGAGAAACCTTTTAAACGTCAGTACTTGGATGCAGAAATTCCGTGCCGGTGAATGTAACATTCCAAGGTTGAATCAATTTGCTGCTGATAATCCAAGAAGCTCTTTTTTGGATTAGCATTGTTTCAGAACAGGGAACGTAAATAAAATGTAATTGCCATTATTGTTCGAAGAAATAAAATAATTTGCGATGGTTAATGGTATGAACCTATTACCATAGGAGAGTGACAACGATTCTAAACAAATATTTCTTGGGATTAATATCTACTTGGTGTTTATTCACATTCCTTTGTTTGACTTGACTCTTTTATGGTTTGTAACTTATCGTGGGTTAAATTCATTTATTCGCCCATTTATAGTAATCATACAAATAACCACTTAGCGTAGGTTTTCTATGGTACAGGCCTGTAATTCTCCATCTTATTGGATCATATGTCTCCACAGTTTCCTTCAACAACATCTTATACATGTTTTTACTCATCTGGCCTTTACCGCAAGCATTTCCATATAAACAACGAACACAAATTTCTTCCTTTTTCCCATTGATCTCCACAACTTCCCAATTCATATCTTGATCCTTTCGTAGGTCACATAATTTTTTTTCACCTTGTTGAGCTGCCAAGTATAAGAGTCCTTCCCCATAAATCCTGTACTTGATTGTGGTTCCAGTCCATTTCCTGACCTCTGCAATCGCCTCCAATGTCGGTGTTAAGTTGTCAACAAAGTTCTGGTTTGGTTCTGGTGCCTGTCGGTGACTCATGTCAGGTTTTGAATCTCGTGATGTTGTCACACCAAATCTGGTCACATTCCTGAATACTGTGCTGAAATTCTTCGCTACAGGAAGGTCACTATTCAGATGTAAATGTACATGATCAAGTTCTTCAAATTCAATTCTTGGATCAGGTACGATTAAGCTACTATGGAATATTGTCAAATGTTTGAGTGTTCTAGTTAAATGGCTCAAGTGTGAGATATTTAGTGTTGCAAATGTTTCTTGGAAATGAATAGTGTCAAGAGTTCTCATGGAGTGGAAAAATGACTCCCAATGTTGCCCACCAAACATCAGTTTCTCGCTGACTGTATTGACAACTGCTATCGTCTGGAGTGATTTGAATAGCGTGCTATAATCTGATCCATCTGCAATATTACAGTCTGCAAACTGAAGTTCCAATAAAGGTTCACACTTACTTGCTGCTATATTCTGAGCTATTTCCTTCAACAAAGAACTTGGAAATCCATCTAAACCAAGACTTCGATCAGTAGGATTGTAACTAAATGACCAATCAAATATTGAATCAATACCAAATGAAATTGTGATACTAATTTTGGCCACGTGGATCTCTTGTAGTGTCACACGTTCATCGTTCTTCCTGAAGAATATAATTGAGTTCATGTATGAAACCATTTTTTGCGTACATTTGTGGATTTCTGGATTTCTAAGCTGGAATGATATTTGAAATATTTCCAAAGCAGGAAGGTCAACTTTGGGACTATGTTCAAAATCTAAACCTGGCCATGTGACGTTGACCATGTACAGTTCACGTAAATGTTTACTACATGGTCTTAGAAATGTTAAGAAATCATTTCCATTATGACCCAAATCCATGTAGACAACACGTATTTTGATAGCTCCGACACAATGTGAGTCACGGAAATTGAATTCTTCTCTGCTTGTACCATCTTCAAAGTGTACCCAGACTCTTGACGAATAACATTCAACTGCTCCATACGATGGGTCATGGGACTTGGCCATAGTGCACCATACTGCCCAAATACAGAACCCGATCGCTGCCACTAGTAGGGCCATCACTCCACCATTCTTAAGCAGGTTTCTCCAGGAGCATGTACTGGGTGGGATTCCATTCGGTGCTTTTGGAAGCACGGGTTCACCTTGTTTCCCATTCCCACCACGTGGAGGCACGCTCCCGGCCTCCCGCCCCAACTGAACTTGAATTCCCTGCAGTACTTGACCTGAACTGAACATCATCCACCTATGAATCGGAAGTTTAAAGAGGTCAGTTAAGATTACAGACATGATTACCCTAGAGTTGTCTCGAGTGTGTCCGCCAAAGTATACAATTCGTTGCTTCTTAATATTGCTATTAGATTTGGAAGTGTTGCCTCCCCTGATTTTGTACTTTGCCAGCTGAACAATGCCATCTCGATTGCTTCAAAGGGTTTACAGTCATTTGTTAAAGCCAGCAGCTTGATTTTGTCATCAGCACTTGACACGAAGTCACTCAAGATGTCGTATTGCTTGCCGAGCAGGCTATTGTCCTTCTTCATAATTTTTGCAATTCTTGAGATATCAACTTGTGTAACTTGTGTTGACAGGAAAGAAGAGCAAGATAACTATTCAACTAACTATATGCAATTCTGACCTTGTCTGTGATTGAAGACTTACTCGGGATATGTGGACTTGGCTGTGTCGACCTTGATCCATCTGAGGTAGGTAGTTGTTGAAGGAGGATAGAGGCTTCAGTTGTGCGTCCTTCTTCTTCGGTGGATTGAGTCTGGTGGCTCATTTTGTTGACCCGCTTATGACGAATACTGCAGCAACGAAGCTGAAGTAATTCGCCACCATACAATGTTTGATGCAACGCACCGCTTGGGAAATTGAGTCTGGGATTAGGGCGCTGGGGAAATCGACTAAACCGAATTTGGTGTATCCGAGATCGCAGTGTATGAATATTCACAACTGTCTAAAAATGATGGAGCTTTCTACTTCTTTCTACATATTGTTCATACTTGGAATTGTCTGGAGTCCAGGGATATGAAATCTAATCCAAGGACTCATTCATATATCTCGTTCGTTTCTATCAAAACCACTTGTTCATTCCCAGAATGATAAGAATCGTTTGGGGGCTTTTCTCAGGCCCTACACTCAAACAAGTTGATATCAATTTATTTTTATTCAACTGCTTCATTTTGTTTGTGCGAAATACACAAGTCCAGGATATTCAAGCGGTTCGTTTTGTTTGATAAGCGCTTGAAGTATTGCTGACCAAGTTAGTAGACAGATATGAATTTCAATTTTCCCATCCGAATGCTTACCACTACAGTAAATCAAAAAGGTAGCTGATTGCACATGCGTGCAAATATTTGATAACCAATTTTGCTATTTACATAAGTGTGCATAATATTATTGACGAACCGGCGATAGAAAGATTAGAACTGTCTCTTTACAAAGCAGTTCGCACATGGTTGTAAGCTTCAATTCCAATTCGGTGGCCAAATGTTGGTATAATTTTCTTTCCAAATGGCTCCAACATTTTCCAATACGTTGCATAGCGATTAAGGGAACGACACAGTGTAGCATCACGCGTATAGAGGGGGAAAACTGCAGCCGCTCGTCTTTCCCTTAAACAAATGTACTCCGAGATGATGACTCAGGATTGTAAAGCGCATACTCCTGCGGGTTTGTCGTCGGACGTCGGTCGTCGGTTGGACGTCGTGTTTGTCCTCAAATAGAAGCTATTTTTCTGCTGCCAACGGCCTCAATATTTGAATATCTCATATCTCTTGCAAAGAAACCTTTTCCTCCTTTGTAACATTGGCGACCACCAAGCCAGCTCCAAACTCATATGCAGCTGGTAAGGACAAACTTGTACATAATGGTGAAGTCCACTTCCGTCTTTCCTATCTGTCGACAAATGGATATGATGCATGGGAGATCATTGATTCAGGACGAGGTCAAAAAGTTATTAAGGAAGAGACAGACTCTTTCTTTTAACACATGAGACATGAACAAGAATATTATTCAGTTATTCTACGCTTTTGGACAATCAAATCTCGAGCACATCTTAATTAATACCTACTTGGATTTAATTTGTCTTTGTGACAACGAGTCATGGAAGGCTATACCGAAGGTTGTCTACTTCAGACGCTTCTGGCACTAAATTACCGTACGTATGTTAAGTTTTCATGGCGGAGGCAGGATTTGGTTTGACAACACGTCCCAAAAATAGTGTCGAACTTGTTGTAGTAGTTGGCTGGTCTTCCGCCTTGGATCCATTTCCAAGTACTACTGCCTTCTTCTTCTTGGGTTCACTTTTCTTTGAACTGGTTCCATGCACATCATATACTGGTACTGTTACAGACTGAATTAGCAAAATGAATCCATGATTGACTTGAAATTTCTTCGTTACACGCAATGATCTTGCCTCATGTACAATTCCTGTGTGTGAATCAAATTTTCTAATTTCGACATACTGAATATTGTAGATTGAAACTGGAACATAATTTCCTTAGCAATGGACAAACCCTCCAAAAAGCACCGAAAAGCTTAAACAAGACAACAATTAAATAAATGAGATACTATAATGAGAGTTTATTCAAAGTATAATAAAAATAATATTTTTATTCTCTCGTTTGTTGCTTGCGTTTGCGTTTGTCTAATGTTTCTTTGTACTGAATTTTCAACTTGTACCACACCACTACTGCTCTACTATACTACTTTTGTAATGATCAGACTTCGATTCAAAATAATTTCAGCAGGTGTTGCCCATGCTGGTTCCATCACACGTCCACAGAATAAAATATTCCATGGACTTTTCTGGAGTGTCTTGTCACCCATCTTGGATCTGATGAGAATTAAGAAAGGATGTGTGGCTTCAAATTCTTCCAATAGGCTTAAAGATCGGCCTTCCGCTATCAAACCTGACAAGATAAGGGCAACAACAAGAACAACGTCATTAGGCGGAGGCCATCATCAATGGACTGTGGGTCATCTCATTAGGATCCAAAGCTGAGAAGCAACAACAACAGCACAGGGGAAAGACGTATACGTACGATCCGTCCCAATATCCCAAACAAAAGCGGTAAGTTAGAAGACGAAGTCTCATTTATTTATTTGCATCAATTTGTTAATACTACAATGAAGGAACAACAAAGACGACCTGTGCGGCGAAGGCGATGATGAGATTAATCAAAGTCTCTTGACGTTGCTCATGAACAAGACGTTGTTGTAAACCTTATCTCGACTGTGATGGTCGTCGTGGTGCATGATCAGATTGACGAATGGATGATTGACACGGAATATAATTCGTGGTGGTGGTCTGACAGCTGTCAATGCTACCATATGGGAACCAAGAATCAATCAAAAACCGCATCACTGAACACTGATGTGCAAATATTTGTAATTTAGTAAAGGTTGTAGTGGTATACATTTTATTCTCTTTTCTGTCAGGTTAGACTTATTAAAAAATTGGTCTCCTATTTCATGTAACAGTGAAACTACAATGCAGTAATGCAGTAGGTGAGCAACAAAATTAACAATAATGATTTGTCAAGTATATCCGAGTCCAAACTATCGGATAGAAGTCAAGGCAGCTACAAATGTAGTAATCAGTGACAAGATAATCGAGTACGAGTAATTCGAGCTTAATGCTAATCTACTATTTGATGATGAAGCCACACGACCCAATGTAAATGGTGCTTCATTGCTTGGATCCAGTACTGAAGAAAAGAAAAGAATCATGGATGGTGATGTAGACTCATCTCGACCATAATAGCTACGAAGGTTTGGATCTTCAGATTGTTGTATGTAAGCAAAGAATGGATGATCCAGGATAAGTTCTTCTGGCATTGAGACAAGACCGGAACGGGCATAGATGGTGAAAGCTAGACGAACACAACATATAAAGTGGAGTCAAATTTCAATTCAAATACACTGTGCTGTGGATGGAAAATTCCCTTTGATTTCCTTTCTTGTGTTGTTCACTATGCTCTGTGATTCTGCGAGTGTGACTCAAATTCATGGCTCGGTTTTATTATTAAACTCATCAGTGCTCAAAAATTAATCATTAGTTAAGTAGTACTCTATATAGATTCTAGAACTACAAAGAGTAAAGGAAGAATAAAATCTACACACTACAGATATAAGTCATGTGTGAGTGGCAAGGCTATTGATAAGGGATGTTTGAGGACTTAGTATTTCATTATCATCATCACATCAAACAGAACCGAACAAAGAAGAGAACAGTGGTAGCAGTAGAAGTGGTTGAAGAAATTAACGCATGGTCGTGTTGTTCAAGAACTAATGCCAAAAATGGACGATTGATTTCCAGGCGTGTCGTACTATGGAACTTGTCCAGGGACAATTTCCGACCTTGACGAAAGCCTATGTAAAAACAAAATCTTGGATTTGCATTTACGTGTAGAAAAATAGAAACAGAATGAGAATTTTGTGTTGTTGACAGGAAAGGGTAAAAATCCGCCACCGATGCGATGCGAGCACCACAGTACCAAATTATTGAGACAAACTACGACTGTACACTACGACTACACTGGCTACACAAAAGTATTTACAACAATTCTTAAAACAAGAATTTGATTAAAATTGCTGGAAACAAAGTTAGAAGAAGTTGGAACGGTCCCACAACGCCTGCAGCAGTAGTCGTTCCACTTTTGCCATCATCATCTGCAGCAGCACGTAATTCACCACCAACCAACAAAGTTTCAGCTACATTTGGATCAGTTAATCGTGCCATGAAAAGAACGTTGATGTTGCTGGCGGTGGCATCATCAGCATTCGACTGCCCTTGCTGCTGTTGTTGTTGTGACTGGAATGGTGAAGCTCCTTGTTGGCCGGCATGATGTTGATGTTGATCATGATCATCATAGGATAAGACGGAAGTATCCTGAATATAAGCTACGAATGGATGATCAAGACGAAGAATCTTTAGTTTTGGGACGACAGCAGATTTGAGTGTGATGTGGGTTGCTGTGAAGAAAGGAGCAGAGAACAGAAGAGAAGAGATCAAGATTTAGTTTTTGATGTGAAGGAATAAGAAGATGGGGAAACAAGAATGATTATACATCAAGATCAAGACAAAAACTAGTGCGTTGTTGTATCACTGCATGGAGCCAGAAACACAAACAAGAAACAAGATTAACGTGCAGTGAAGTTATGTGAAAGGACCGGAGAACCACAATTATACGCACAAAAAGAAAGCCGTTCCAGTTCGGTGCAGTGCAAAAGTGCAATGGAGGAGTGAGAAAAAAAATTAGTGAGCCGTCTCCGTCAGTGCAGCAGTATTTAGTTAGTGTACATGAGTACGTGTAAATGGTGTAAATAAAGTCTTAGTTTATTAACAACATAACAAGTAAAGCACATTCAAAGCAAGCTGGCATTCTGGTATTACATCATAGCACGGTTTCAGACGTAGTGAAGTAGTAGGAGTAGTAAAAGTATGGTTTAAGTAAATCGTGTCAGACGTCCCATAAAAAGTGTATCGATGGCTGTGGGATCATCATTT
>JAQIYH010000067.1:0-14622 GCA_034700885.1 Paratullbergia callipygos | reverse complement strand
ATGCCGACATTCCATCTGGTTTCCGTCCACGCCTCTTCTCGCTGTCAAGTTTAAGCTGTTGCCTATATTTATGGAGTCCGTCATTTGCCACATCCTTAGGTGCCTCTTCACGGTCATCCTTAGGCAACGATTCAGCGTCTGCTTCTGCTGTTTCATGATCCAATTCCTGATCGGGTAATTCTCCAGCAAGGTCAAAAGAGAAATGCTCTTGATCGTGATTATCTTCCGGAACCAAGTCAGCCGGATCTTCAATTCCATCAACCAAGCTATCAAACACAAATGGCGGATTGATATTGACCTTTGACCCATAAATCTCGTCCAACAGGTCAAATTGTGGACAATTTTTCTCGATATAAGCTGCAATGGAGTGAAATTAGTGATTGACTTAAGCTCTGATTCTTTCTGCAGTGGTTACCTTTCACGGAGGCTTCTCCGCTTTCTTCCAGCACACCCTGACCGGTTTTACCACGCCAATCCACCATTCTCTGATATCCAGTCTTCAAATTGCAAACCTTGGCCTTAATCTTAATTGCATTCGTATCTGGAATGTTGAGGTTTTCAATCAGTTTGCTATAATACTCCTTTGATGTCGGCTCCTAAATAGTTGATGGATAAGCATAATAAGTATCGATATCATAATAGGCATAATAAGTAGCATTGGAGTAGTAGATAGAATAAGTAGCTTACCTCAATATTCCTTCCAGACTGAATAGTGTCCTTCAGGTAACCCAAAATACCTAAAACTTCATTTTCAGTCCACTTTTTCTGGTGTCCTGCTCGAGCCGCACGTTTATTCGCAGCTGAATCCTGGTTGTTATTCTTTCTTTTACCCATTCTTAATTTCACAAACTAAAATTCACGTATTTGAACTCAGTTGTTTATTTAAGCAAGTGAGAGAAAGTTATTTCAGATAACTGGTGAACTTGGCAAGTTGAATTACTATGAGGGCCAAAAAGAAGCCCCGACCCTACTTTACTTCTATGACGGTCCTCATAGAATTTTCAACCAATCTGGAGCCAGGAATTTCTATGAGCCGAGCAGAGCTATTAGCTCTGCTCACGAGGTGCATAGATTCGCGTTATAGTTCTATGAGCTCATAGTTCTAAAATTTCTATGAGGGCCCAATTTATCCTGAGAATGAGTCTTCAATGGACCTCTCGCCTCTTGATGAAGACCACAAAATGTGTGACAGTGACCCGCAGGCAGCAGCAGATTTGGTCCCACCTGACGAACTGGATACATTGGAAGAATATTTACAAGTGTACACTCAGGATTGGTCTCCTGATTCTGATTCCTGCGGTTGTGGCAACGACAATCAACATGTAGATTTTACCACCATAATTTGCTGACCATGACCATGACCATTGACCAACCATAAATCCACAAATGTTTACAATAAAAATCAAAAAGCATTCGAGCAGCACGTGTTGAGTGTGTGGTGTGCTTGATTTATGTGGACTGTCGAGTATTCAGCTGTGTATTTATGTACAGCTGTCCTATACTCATACATCAGTATTTACATCATCGTACCGTCTGCAAATACAACTTATCTAATCAGTGTTATTAAAAGTAAAATCCTGTGTGTGGCATTGATTGAGCTGTCAGAAATTACCATTAATCATGAAGGGAAATATAGGGCGTGGCCACTGCAGTGCGACTGAGTGGGCATTCTATTCAATCCATTACGAATGTGTTGACTGTTCAGAATCGGAGTTAGTACGTGTACGTCAATATTATGTAACATTGCAAACACAATTGATGTCAATCAATAATAGCAAGGTAAATTTCATTTGTGTCATCATCCGTCATGTGATTGCACACTACAATATGACTGCAATGCATATTCGATTCCGAAATTACAACACGACACCGCACAACTCGAAAATGCAAGTCATGATCATCCTCGCCGATTTGTGTTGAAAGGCGGCTGACACTTTCATTTAGTTTCTAGTGACAAGTCTATTGACACATAATTTGGCACACTAGAGTGGAGATGACTTGTTACTTGTTATGCTGGACACCGGTTTTGGGGCTGTTTGCGTATTTGTTCTTTAAATACGTATCGGGTCTTCTGTTACAAAAGAAATTGTAAGGATAATAAGTTCCTATCTCATTGGCAAGTCATGTAAATCTGAGTCCATTTACTCCATTTCCATGCACACTTAAACCATGAGCATGTTGCTTTGTACTCTTTTTTCAGAGATCGATGGAAAAATTCCCCACGTGACATTGTGATTCTTCATGGATTCACACGTGGAAAGACTGTACCAAGCAACTCACCATTTGTAATGAAATTGGAAACGTATCTTCGTATGGCAGGCATTCCATAAAAGGTTAGTACATTAGATTACATTAGTACGCCAATCAAATTCATTTTTTAATTCACTTAATTCTTAATTTATCTGTTCACTTATACGAAATTGATACGATCGATATTTTCTGTAGGTTGATTGCACGGATCCATTCGGGCCTAAAGGGAAGACACCATGGATTTCATTGAATGGTGAACATGTCGCTGATAGTCAACTTATTATTGAATTTCTGGAAAAGTAAGATAAAAATTTTTTTGGAACCAAGAAATTCCAAATCTTTCCTCCACCTCCAATCAGTCCAATCACAATGAATTCCCACTCACATAACTTTCCATTGAAATTCTTGCATCTTTTTCAGAAAGCTTCAGCCTCAGTTGAAGAATCCGTATTCCGAAAATGAGTTGGCAATTTCCAAAGCATTTCGCGTCATGTTGGAAGAACACTGCTTCTGGTAAGTCACGCTCAAATCCTTCCGAAGTTCTGGCCAAAGACTATCTTGTCGTGTAATAATAAATCTCCTTCAGGGGTTTTGCTTCCGATCGATTCATTTACAATGGGGTTGAATTTATGAAAATGAGCAGTCAACCGTGGTGGTACAAAGCCATATACGGACGTATAGCAGCTCTGATCTTGAAACGGCAAGTATATTATCATGGCATTGGAAGACATTCAGAGGCAGATGTTCTCAGACTCACATCTGATGACTTGAGAGCTGTGTCAACATTTCTTGGAGACAAGAAATTCATTTTAGGAAACGAACCTTGTGTTGATGACTGTGCAATTTTTGGTCAACTGTCACAAGCTGTATGGGCTCTTCCAAAATCAGAATATGAAAAACTTGTGCATAGCAGTGAATTGAAAAATTTAAAAGAATATTGTAAACGAATGAAAGAACGATTCTATCCTGATTGGCAAAGTTGCCTGGGTTGAAATTGTAAGACAACGTGTTGAGTTTTGTAATGCTAAAAACAATATTTATGCTTTCCTTCGAAATATTGTTACCGAGTAATGCAGTTTCATTTCCCGAAATTACATGCACGTTGGAATTCCTTAATCAAACTATTGTAAACTGAGGAAACAATAAAGTAGCAAACCGATTGTTAAAACTCCAAATTAAGTATTCTTTTGTGGCTGCTGCTTATTCTGCTGCTCATTTAAACGCAATCAACATATTCCCTGTTCCTGAAAGCAAAAAACTTGCAAGACTAAGCCTTGCTTCACGTTCCATATAATAGAAGCCTCCAATGTCAATTCGCAAGGTCATCATCGATTTCCCATATGCTTTCACATACTTTCTCGTTTCATTGTCAGTTCGGCGGAGTGTAGTTTGCCGATTGAAGTTTGAGATGAAGGCTGTCGACATTACCCATAATTGTGTCATCATGTTTCCTGTGATAATTAGCATCAGAAACAAATAAAATCCTGTTACGAAAAGACATCGAAAGAGGAGAGAGAAATGTGGAGAATCGATGATCTTGACACGCACGGCGATGAGGATGCAGATCATGCCAATGCTACTGAATAGACTCTTTATGGCTGGGACAATAAATCTGCAGCATGATGCGTTGAAGTATGTACATAGAATTGTCAATGCTCTGTATCGTACACCTCGTGACTTGATGATGCGCAGCATTGTTTGCTCACTGGAGTCATGGATGTTCCTATTAGTGAATAGCAAGGATTCCATAAAAGTCCAAGTGTAAAGGTTCCATAAAGCACTATCACAATTATACCAATTTGCTTACCAAGCGAGATCATTGTTCAGGACGCGGAAGTACATGACAACCAACGTAGTAAACACAGCAAATCTGTGTACAGCAACTGCAGTGTGTACGATGACCAAAGTGGCAACTAAGGCTACCAACATTGAGCTTGATGTTGTGATCCATACAAAGTGGATGTCTGCCAAAACGAAGACAGGAGTCGCGGCAAATACCGCAATGAAATACGTATACTGCATGTAGAGATAAAGGTTACCATAATCATGTCCTGGATACAGAGTCAGGAGTTGGTTTAGAAGAGTGATAAGGCCATGCCTGGAAATTGCAAAGCCAACAATGCAGATGGACATGCCGATGTAACATATGCCAATGAGAATGTATAGCAACTGAAATGGTACACTTGTTGGCTGTATATTGATCACGAAGATCACACGAAAAATTCCGGATGTTGTAATGAAGGCAGCTATAAACAAGATTGTAATAAACGCAATAGATTTCGTTCTCACTCCAGTTCGACAAAGTTGAGTTCTGTTATTATTCCAATCGGTGCCGATTCCAAGAAGTTTTGTACAAGTATTGATGTAGTATTTTATTACTCGTAATTCGCTGCTCATTTTTGTAGCTACGTATCCGTGGTGGGTTGTTCTTCACGAGAATTGTTTCCCAACTGTTTAGAACTTTTGTTTCGTCCGGTTAGTGGAACGGTGGAACTTATGCGCAACGACTTCATTAATTAAAGCTCAAACTGAAATCCTAATTTATTCAGGCATCCATTCTTTGAAATTCTTCCCTAATTACAATTGCAGGTCAAGTTGTTTACATCATTTTGAAAAATACTAAAGGCTCATTTGTGTCGAATGTGGAGCTTTCGCTATTGTCTCTTTAATTTAGATTCTCTCGATTCTGTACTCAAGTAAACATTTCTTTTGTATATTTCTGAGAGATATGTGCACCTTTTTTCTGGTCCTTTTCATAATCCCTCGTGACCTGACTTCTAAATTGAAACCGAACCGTACCGAAACTATTTAATATATTCGGTGTAATGAGGTTTGACAAAGATTCAAGTAAGAATTCAAAGAGAAGGATTGAAAGGTCATGGTCATCAAACCATTGCCAGTGCTGTTTAGCAAAACAACTTTTGATCAATACTAAACAAAAAGTTGAAGAAAAATGAAAAGTACAATCCTTTTAATCATAGCAAATATTTTAATCAAGAAGAAAGTGTACATTTGTTAATCCAACTACAGCGGATCGAGAGTTGCTTGCGCTCTTGATGCGCATCAAGTGCTCTTGATACTCTTGTATTAATGTGAGGGAATTAAACATAAAAGAGTCATGTGGATGTGACAACAATAATTATTTAATCCAAAATACTAATTTGCGATTACTGTCAGTCGACTCTGACATTTCTGTTGTTTTGAACTATGAGTGAGTGATTTGTTTTCCATGTCACCTTGTATATGAGATGACAATGTCACTTGTTTTGGGACACTTGCTTCGTGTGTCCACTCGTACAGGACTTTAAGTATTCACTCGTCATGTCATCGTAAACCCATCATGATTGATTTGTCAATTAACTGATTTATTATTGACTGATTGTTAAATGCTTACCCGTAAACTAGAAATTCCCCAACTACGTTTCATCATCTCTTGATGCCACTTGAATATCTCGAGAGCACTAAATGCGAATTGCGAATTTATATAAAAAAAACATCGACGGAATTCCAAATTCAGTTTCAATTCCACGCCCTAAAAATGCAACATTGTAACTTAAGTCTCGTCTTGTGTTTGGCCCTGGCTTTTGTAGCCGTGCCCAGTGTTTACGGACATGGTCGCATGATAAAACCTGCTGGTCGCAGTTCACTTTGGCGTGTTGGATTCTCAGGAGCACCAGCAAACTATGATGATCACCAGTTGTACTGTGGTGGAGCTCTTCAAAGTGATCATCCTGGGCGTAATTGTGGAGTTTGTGGTGATCCAGCTGGGGACCGAACTCCAAGACCTAATGAACATGGCGGGACGTATGGACGTGGGATCATTGCAGCACGCTACAATGCAGGACAGGTAACACGTTCGATCCATGTGTGACTGTGTGCCATGTTCCACTCTTTTGTACATACAGTTGCCTACTCGCAGGTCATTGATGTGGAAATCGACTTGACTCAGTCTCACAATGGATTCATGGAATGGAGACTTTGTACAAGCCGTGCCTCAGATCAAAACTGTTTCAATCAACGCCTCCTCCAACTTGAATCTGGTGGAACGCGATTGAATGCTGATCGTGGATCAGGACTTTACCGTGTAAGAGTTCGACTTCCGAGCGGTGTTCGTTGCAATGAGTGTGTGATTCAATGGAATTACCGTGCAGCTCAACACTGGCCAAGTGATGGACCACAAGAGAATTTCAGAGCATGTGCTGATGTTGTGATAACTTAATTGAAAATTGTTTACAACTCACCAAAAGAGAGTTTCCGTCACTTCTGCCAGACCTGTCATCATAATTCAAATCGAGATTGTCGACCTAGTCTAAATCCACAAATATTTTGTAAATTCACTAATATTTGATTGAAAGCCCTGATTCAAGCATACGCGTACATATGAAAGCCGCCTACTGTGATTGCTTTAACCTTGTTTGGATAAATCTGGGATGCACTTGAAATGAGTGAAGCAGAACAATAATTACGAAAGGTGTGTACATAATCAGGAAAGTAGTGACACGTTTAGGATCATTAATCATTTTACATATATCGATATATCATTTCTGTGCATGCACTGGGATGACCTTCAACTTGAAAAAGTTAGCCAGAACGTCGTACTAGTGCCGATCATTGTTGGTTTGTTACAGGCTTATTATGATCATCTCTATTTAGCTATTCATGGCTTCAGACTTCAAAACGGGATGATGAGGTTGTTGCGTATTCAGAACAAATTCATGAAATACGGATGAGGCGCACTTGTAGAAGTCGCGATTTGTGTGTAAATTCCTGATTCGTACGTGATCAACCTTGTAATCGCTTCGGAATCGCTGAATACATTTTCTGTTTATGACACTTTCAATCTTGTCAATCTTCGCAGATCTTCACGTCGTGCTCATCATCGAGCAAGAAAATTTATTTATGGAGAAATTAGCGAAAGACGAAATGGGTGGAACTGATGAAGCACCAGAGGAATCTATTTCACTTTATGACATATAGAGCACCGCTAGAACACCACTGGCATATGGCAGTAGATTTGTAATTTTGTAACTGGCTCATCGCGTGATTCATCACATTCGGTTTGCACGTCACGACAATGAAAACTGTATCTCTATGTAACTCATTTAATTTAATTCCAACATAGAAGTCGAATTACGAAATAGCAAAGTTTGCAAAACTCTAGAACCTATCAATGCGACATGTTCAGGAATGAGTTTGATCTTTTGACACTTATAGGCTAAGATTTCACAGCATGCCCTCATCGGACGTCGTTTGTGGTTGCGATAAAGTGCTACTGATGCTCTCACATCGCCAACGTTCTTTGCTTCGGTAAAGAAACGCGTCATTGAATTCATGAACTGCAATATTTGATGACACTAGAATGCAGAATGAAGAAGCCCATCAGCTCTAATTGATATCTGGAAATGCTTTTATTTGGAATTATAATTGTGTCAATTCTTTATGGAGTTCATTGAAGGTAGGACGTTGACTGGGGTCCAGGGCCCAACACGACAGCATGAGAGCGTATATTACATTCGTCATGTGCTCGGTTTTCTCAAGTCGCCAGAATTTGTCTTCCTCATTGAGGCGTAGCACGAACTCTGGACAGAGTGTCCACGGCGCGTAAGGATCCTGGCCCAAAGAGTAAATCCGCCACATTGTCACCCCAAATGCCCAAACGTCCGACTCAGTCGAGATCTTGGACTTGTACTTGGTAAGCGACTCCGGTGCCATATGTTGCCACGGGATGAAAGCGATTTGACCTCCACCAAGATATTTGTGATGTGCGTCATAGAGTCGTTGCGACAGTCCAAAATCCCCAACCTTCGCCACCATTTTGTCAGTCAACAGCACGTTCCTCGTTGTGAGGTCGGCGTGAACCACATTCAGCGCGGCGAGGTGAGCCATCCCTGCGCTGATATCAGCACACCACCGTCGGAGATGAACGGTGGTCATGATGCTCGGTTCACGTCCTGATGGAGGGTGAGGCAAGTAGTGGGCGTCTGGGCAAGGCATCGCCAGCGTATGGCTACCAATGTACGACTCCAGACTTCCATTTGCACAGAATTCATAGAACACGAAGCAAATCCCATGCCCTAGTCGAGACGTATGTGCCCCCTTCCATGCAGCAATATTTTCATGTTGTCCAACAGGATCCCGTATCTTGATTTCTTGCAACAATGACTGCCAACATTCGAAGTCGTCGGTATCCTTAGGCACCGTCTTGGCTGCTACATTTATACCCCTCAGTACTTCTTGATATACAACTGAGAATCGAACTCTCCCCAGTACAGATTGGAAGTCGACACTAAAGTCCAACTCCGGAACCTCGTACAGCTTGCATGCATCGCTGTCGATCGAGGACTTCAGTTTGAAGTACATGTCCAGGGTCATTTCCACCCCATCATTCAATAGCGTCTGATTGTTTCTTCGTGCTCGTGTTCAATATGTTGCAGAATGAGGAAATTTTTGAACTGCGGTCGCAATTGTCATTCACTTACACATTTAGCCCTTATCAGTCGCCAATAAATACCTATGCCAGTTGGCAAAGGAAAATCAGTCGAGGAAGAAAAATTGATTGGTCAAATCATTGCAATGTCACTGAAGTCGTTGGTTGTTGTTTCTGCCTTTGTGGCGATGGTGAGTGGTCATGGATGCATGCAGTTTCCACTGGCGCGTACCTCCATCCACCGAAGCGAGGTCTTCAACCCTATCTACAACCCTCCATACAGGTGGGATGACAGGTGCGGTCTGGTGCGGAAATGTTCATCAAGATGAGCGATAGTCCAGCTGCGGACGTTGTGGTGATGCACCTGGCGGCACTTCAGCCAATCAAGGTGGTGAAGCGGATAAAGACGTGATTGTGGCCACATATCAAGCAGGACAAATGGTGGAAATAGTTTCTGACATGACTGCACCACATTGGGGTCACATTGAATTCGAGCTGTGCCCACAACAGACTGAGACAGATAATTGTTTCCAGAAACTGCCCGTGGTGGGTGGGAATGAAGAGGTGAGGGATGGGAACCGGCTCTGCGTGTCCAACAATAACTCAAGAGTGACCGCCCAAGTCTGGCTTCCGGCTGGTGTTCGCTGTGAACGCTGCACAATTCGCTGGACATACAGAATTTCATACACACCACATGGGCCACAATATGGGAGAGATTTCTGTGACAATCCACAACCAACTCAGACATTCAGGAACTGTGCTGATGTCAAGATTGTCTAAACTAAACCACCGTTTAAAGTTTGAATTTGTCAGAGTTATTTGATGCTCTGAAGTCACAATGAAACTGAGAAAATAAAATTTCATCTTTTCGCATCCAATATAATCTGTATAAATATGACTTTTGCGTGAGACTGTTTTGGAGCATATGAAAATTCGAAACGTGGACTCCCAAGTGTCCCAAGCCAAAATCTACTGGCCACTAGCCAGCAACTCGCTCAAGTCGAGAGTTCGGGATAGAATGGCATGAAACTTTACAGCGTGGTTTCTCCTATCATTCAATATTCGAAATGAAGTATAAAGCTGAAACCATTGCAGACATTGAATATTCCCCGGATTAAACCATGAGATGGGGGACCGCAAGGTTAATAATCAGCATACTTCCCTGTCTTTTAATGCTATGGATAAAGCCGCTGCCATGCCAAGTTAAACTAAACATGCACCGAAATCTTATTTTTGTGGTGAGATTTGCATTCCAGTGGAATGCACTTAAAGACGTCGGAGTCTACGCTATAGTTCCACCTCCATTCAATTCAGTTTCAATAGTATTAGGATTGGATTTGCTTCTAGTTCAATAGTCAAATAGAACATAAAATATGAACAAAGTTCTGATCGTGTGCATGGCTGGAATTGCCATATGCTTCTGGTGTTGGTTTCAGAGTCACAAGCAGAGGTAGTATATCTTCCGTGCAATAAATTACAAATAAAAAACAAATGTCACCACGACTGAATGAATTCTCTTTCTCACTATTCTCATTCAATTTTGGCAGATTTGTTGCGAGTGTTCGCTGACAGCTGGCTCGGTAGAGTTCGCGGCGTGTGAGCAGCGCAATGCTGAGAATAACAAGAAAGCGGATGAGATCAATGCTCAGACAGACGCAGCTTGCAAAGCGGACCCGCAATCTTCTCTCTGCCTGCGAGGTTTCTATATCGGATAAGTGAACTGTGATGAAGGGTCATCCGACTAACCGATGACGAGACTCGACTTCAGCCAAACATAAACGAAAAATATTATTATTATTAGTTACTAATTACTTTCTCAGTGTTGAATGTTTCTTGGGAAGTTTTGAATGGTCGTAAACCGTTTAAATATTAGATTGAATTTAACAAATTAAAATTTCATATCAATTGAATGTGAAGATAGAAAGCTCACGTCCTGAGCAACGAACAGCTTTTTTCAGGAACAAATGACATTAAGACCATTTACGATTGAAAATTGTAATTGGTAGCTTTGTGAAGCGTTTCGTGCTTCTTGTTTCTGTGTGAAGGAGTGCTATTCGAAATTCGTTTCAAGATGAAACGGCGAGTGCATCACATTTCTTCTTGTATCTTGTACCCACCCAAGTTAATGCCGCTCGCATGCGACCGGCCACTTCAACTTTTGATTTACGGTAATGTGTGTCACGTGCTGATCCCGCACCAGTCGTCGATTCGGGACCAACCATCGACTTTAACCGAAGTACACTTGAATAAACCGTCTGATGCTGCACATGCAGTAGTTGGTAGCATAAAATGCTGGTAATTTACAACGTCGGCATGTACTTTGTATTTTGCTTTACAAAATCAGTTAATTTTTAAAGCATTAAATTTATGCAGGTTGACAGATTTAGTTTCTTCAGTTTCAATGTTCTTCAGTGTCTCCTATGATTCGCGAATTCGAACTTCCGACCGACATCAGGGCTGAACTGAGCAACCACTGAATGATGCAGATTAAGTTCAGATTGGCGAATACTATAGGGCAACCTCTAGTAAAAGCTCAGAGTTAACAATACCACAAACTGGAGTAGCTGGTCAAATCTCAAACTACTATTTTTATTATTAAATCTAAATTTGATTAAAAGATACTAACACCTCGTGCACTCGTAGAATTCTTATTTTTGCTTTGATTTTATAAGCAAAACTCCATCACGAATTGGGATGACAACCTGTTCAAATTCAAATATTCATATTACATTACATGGCAGGTTTGGTTCATTTAATATTACGACCACGAAAAATGTTTACTTGTTCCACGCGATCATCATTTCTAACCATTTCATGCATCTCTGCAATTGCTTGTCCTCCAACCGAACTCGGGATTGGATACACCGAGCCATAGTAGAAAGCATTGTCCGCAAGGATGACACCACCTGGGGTAAGAAGTCCATTGTCCATAATGTACTGCAGAATATTTAAGACACACCGGTCACAACAAACAAGTTTGATGCATACAAGATATATACAAGATGTTACCTTGTAATAATTTGAATAGTTCATTTTATCAGCATCAATGAAAATCAAGTCGAACTGTTTTCCTTCATCCTTCAACTGTTCCAATCCATTCATTGCTGGTCCAAGTATGATTCGTAATTTTTTATCAATTGGTGTATCTTTAGTACGGGCACGGACAAATTCTTCATGGTAAGGTTCGATTTCAAGTGATACAACTTCCTTCTAATACATTATAAGTATACAAATAGGACGTGAAGTTCAAGTGATATCAAATAATTTCATTGAATATTTATAGACAATAATAATATTTAGGGCTTTGGCTTACGCAGTACTCCGATTCGCAGAAGGAAATCGCACCATACCCAGTGAACATTCCAAGTTCAAGTACTCGTTCAGCTTTCGCCAATTCAGCAATCAATTTAAGAAAATGACCTTGCGCCTTCCCAGACATTGCACGAGGAATTATCTGACGTGTTACTACTTTTATATTTCCATCTTCGCGACGTTGGTTCCATGGTTCAGAATGAGTATCGTCGTATATTTTCGTTTTCAATAGTGTTGGTTCGGAACTCATTTTGTTCAAATACTCATCCAATCCATCAGTCATATACTTACATTTCTGTAGAATTTCGCCAACTGCGGGATCCTTATTTGAGGCGATTGCTTCTGCTAACAATTGCGCGACTGGGTAATTTCCTGCACCTGTGGAGATAATGAATCACCAGTAAGAAATTTACTACAGACGTTACGGACCACGCGATTGCCCATAAGTAGTCAAGTCGTACATCCTGAATCCATTATTGCTGCCTTGCTCTTGTAATTCCAGTGAATATGTTGATCGAATACACTCAGATTGTGACTGAATTCGAATTCTTTCAAGTGAATATTATATGGAAATGGAATTGTTTTCTTTACTAAAATACAAGTACAAATCAAATGCAAATACGGCCACCAAAAGGACTTTTATACTATTTCATGATTATTGTTTTGAATTTGCTTAGCAGAAAACTTCGGCCAATGAAATAGGGAAATGTAATGACTGCACGTGGCGTGACGTGAATGAATGTTAACTCCGCTGAAAGGATTGACACGCGCGTGACGCCGTGAGATAATACAAGTGCCGGTCTTATCACAACACAAACACTTATATGCTAGAACTTGTTTTCTGCGCCCCACAACAAAACGAAAACATGCAATCTGAATTATGAATAAATCTTTGAGTGGAGTCTGAGGACTTTATCGGAACCATTCGAATTCGCAGCATTTTGTTGTTTAATATGTTTTGTTGTACAGTTGGAAATGATACGAACAATAAAATGTTTACTGCTTACTTCAATTCAGAACGTACGATAAAAAGTCCATCACGAATCGGTACAAGAACCAATGTAACACATTATAGCAGACAAAATTCTGGCTAGTGGACCCAAATATTGTGACCCATACGTTGCATGGTTTGTTAGCACTTAAGACTTGTCTGTTCAATACGATCATCTCATTCACCTCGAAACATTGTAGAATCATTTCATTCACCTCTGCAACTGCTTTGACTCCGTCAGTTGTTGGTTTTGGATGCACACGAACAAATAATAATACGAACTTAGCGAACTAAGTTGATAAGCCCGCTGAATATAATATGTATAATAAAATATAATAAAAAAAAATATTTATGGCCGAAATATAAATATAACTATTGGCATTTGGCATTTTTCAATTATTGTTGGAGTGTTTGCGCCATTCGACCTGCAAGACTTCTACTTCAAAACCAAATTTGCGCACAGGTAATGTTGTGATAGTATATAGTTGTCGTCTTGGACGCCTTCTCGTGTGTGAAGTACTGCACAAGCTACTTGACGAAATCCTATGGGGGACTTTCCAAGCTGATGATGGACGTGCAAGCAGAACTGAAGGCAGGAAACCTCAGCATGAAAGAGAAGTTCAGAAAAATAGCGAACAAGTTCATCAACGCTTCGGAGATATCAGCCGTAGAAGGAGCGTATTTAGTACTTGGTCAACCATTAACCTTTTGTAGCAGGGACGACATCTTCGTCAATACAAGCTTACCAGAAGAAAGGGTTCGATTGGTAAGTTACTATACATTTTACAGCGTAACCTACATTCGTACAACTTCTTCGCAACCTCCTCATGTCATAGGTGAAAGCCAAGAAAGAACTTGAACGACTTGATCCTGATTCCGAGGATATCTACGTTAAAGATCAGTTATCTTCATACAAGCAAAGACCTGAAGAACTAGATAATACCTGCTTGGCTGACTTTTCTGCAAATTACCAATTTGTGAGAAGGACAACAAATTCTAACTCCCTCCGCTTACTTGATGGTTCTGGATATGTCATTCGGAGGACAACTCCAAAGGTAAGTCCACATAAGGTAGGGGTTCCGTGTCAGACTATGTCTAGTAAATATTCATTTCTGTTACAGATAATCAGATATCGAAGATACAACAGGGAAAAAGAGCCTTCGAATTACGCTCGTGAACAGTTGATGCTATACCTTCCTTGGAGAACTGAACGGGGTGAATTACTCGAACTTAATCATCAAGAAAAATTAACTTCGTCCTATGAAAAAGTCGTCAAGAACAGAACCAATTTTGACCCAAGACACACAAATGAAGAAATCGAACAGCTGGCTGAGCAAGCAAACAGCGACTTGAACTGCGAGCAACTCCAACAACCGGATGATCCGGACTACGAAACCGACATTTACGAGAGTATGGGAAAAGCAAAACCAGCCAAGAAGTTCGACTTTATTCAATCAACCAGCCGAGCATCCGAAATAGAATACAAACGCAACGTGTGCACGCTGAACGAAAAACAAAGAAGATACTTCCTACACTTTGTCCATCTCATGAAAACAAACAAACCTCAAACATTCGACTATATTGCTGGACAAGCTGGAGTGGGGAAGTCTCATTTGATTTCAACCCTGGTACAATTCTGCCT